>PVJH01003902.1:0-134156 GCA_004026705.1 Nesogale talazaci | reverse complement strand
CTGATATGATCCCTGAGGACAAATGTGTGCATAAGCAAATGTGGTGAAGAAAGCTGATCGTGCCCGGCTACCAAAAGATATAGTGTCTGGGGACTTAAAGGCTTGAGTAAACAAGCGGCCATTCAGCTCAGAAGCAATAAAGCCCACACAAAAGAAGCACACCAGCCTGTGTGATCATGAGGTGATGAAGGGATCCGGTGTCAGGCATCAATGAGCTAAAATTATGTTATTATTAATGAGGGGGAATACAGATTGGGGAACCAAAGCCCATCAATAGGTGAGGTGACATCCCTTTGCAGAGGGGTTACAAGGAGATGAGTCAGTTGAGATACAGGGTAGGAGCTATGAAATATGCAACCTTCCTCTAGCTCCCATGCTGCCTCCCACCCACTATCATGACCCCAATTCTACCACATAAATCCAGCTAGACCAGGAGATGTACAGTGAAGTTGGAAACAAGGGAAACTTAGGATAGATGATCCATCAAGACTAGTGATGAGAGTGGTAATACCAGGAGGGTGGAGGGATGGAGGAATGGAGAGGGAGAGCCAACTTCAGGGATCTACACATAGCCTCCTCTCTGGGGCACGGACAACAGGGAAGTGAGTGTTGGGACACATTGGACAGTGTACAGGATGAAAAAATAATTTGTAAATTAGTAAGGGTTCAAGGGGAAGGGGGGGAGGAAGGGTAATATAGGGAGCTAATAATGGGGGCCTGGAGGGAGGGAGAATGTTTTGAGAGTGATGATGGCAATGGGTGTGTAAAAGTGGCCTGAACACAACTGATGTTGTTAGGGATTGTGATGGGAGTTGTAGGGTTCCCCCCAATAAAATGATTAATTTTTTTAAAAAAAAGGGGGGGAGGGGAAAGGGGAGGTTTTTTTTTGTTTGTTTTGTTTTTTAAAGAGGAGCTTGTATCAAGGGCTCAAGTGGAAAATATTGGGAAATGTATGTGGAAACATGTGTGCAAATGTGCTTGATACAAATGATGTATTGAATGTTTTGGTAGCTGTAAGCGCCCCCAATAAAATTTTTTAAAAAGGACAAAAATAAGATGCAAAATATAAAAAAAAGACATTAAAGAATTACCAAGGAATATTTACTCTAAAAGTTTGATTGTCTTGATTTTTTGCTCTCGCTTTCTGTATGTATTGATTAGCAAAGGGATCTATGTTATTCCGAGCTCATTTTGTTGCAAATCACAAAACCTAAATTTATCTAACTTAAAGTGCTTCTGACAGTTTAAACTTGCTTGAACTAGGCTAATGCCTTTCAAGTTCACTGCCATAGAGCCAATTTTGACTCCTGATCAACTTACAGTGTAGAGTTGAATTTCCCAGTGGCTTTATGGGAGTAGAAAGTCCCAACCTTCTCCTGGATAACAGATGGTGCCTTGGAATTGCCTATCTTCTGGTAAGCTGCCCAATTATACAGAAAGGACTTCTTTAGACACAGCATAGCTACTTGGCATGAACTCAAAATGTGCACTATTCTCAAAGTTACTGATCAGATAAAAACAGGATTTGTTTTCCCCATGTACATGAGCTAGAATTAGACACCGTGTGGTTTGCCAATCCATGTAGCCAGGGTCTATTGATTTTCTAGGGCTATTTAAATAAGGCTATTTAAACAAGAGCTATTAAACAAGGTACATTCTGTGGTGTGAATCAACACACATAGGACTTCACACTCAGAACGTGGTACCATTTTTGGGGTTTAGTATTTGCGGTTGCCATCTTGAAAATCATAATCATTTTATCTCTCACACTTTATTTGTAAATGAACTTTTAGCAATGGAGCAAGTGATAACCCCTAGGGCCATCAGCTCATACGTGGTTCTACTTCCCACCTTCCTTGATATGGTTCTTGAATGCGTGTCTTCCTCGCCCCACCTCCACACTATTTATATCATGCAACTACTGTTGCTCTTAGTTATGAATGTGTTCTTAGGTCCATGTTAAAATAAGGTTTTTTACAAGAAAGAGTATGTGTACTCTCACATTGAGTTGGGTTTTGAACTTTGAACTTACAGAACTCAATGGTTTCCTTCTTGAACACGTTCACTATAAAAGTGTGCTACAATTACGGAGCAAAAGAAAGCTAGAAAGCAAGACTACAAAAGGTCAGGAGACAGAGATTTGGGTAGAAAAGTTTTCTTCCATCCGACTTAGCAGATGCCATGCATATAGTCTTTAGTTCAGAGGAAATTTAAAAGAAAAGAGAGACTTTGGTCTGAGTGGATATTCACTTGTGGGTATTAAAACAGGTGTTACATAAGCAAGTTGAAATATTATGGCTTATAGGTTGGAATAATTGCTGTTCTTTTAGCATGTGACAGAATAGTAGTGAGCGGTCATCCTGAAAAATCTTGCTATAGTTTTGGTTTGAAGAATCAGAGAAATGAAGGCAGAAAATTGAAACTCCTAAAGAATATAAGGGAATCCAACACACACATCTGCATACATGTAAAGAGTCCCACGAAAGAAAAATGATCAGAATAGGAATATGAGCTGTTGCACAGATTATAGTTCAAGAATAATATGATGTGAAAGCAAACAACACATAAAAATACTAAATAGTATGAAATAATAGAAACATGAATCTCCAAAATTTTATGGTCACATTGTCCAGATTATAGTTTGGGTGTATCCAGCAATTAGAAAAACCTAAGAACTAACAAAACTGTTATACAATTTCCAGGAAAAAAGGGCATCAGTCAAGTCTGAATCCCTGCCCCTCTACTGTAAAAAAACAAAAACAAATGAAATATCCAAATGTTGGAATTAGTAAGCAGTAACTTAAAAAAATAACAGTCTTATTAACATATAACTCACATAACATAAAATTCAACAGTTTAAACATGTTTAAAAGTGTTGTGCTGACACCACCACAATTGTAGAATGGTTTTTTCTTTTGCATACTCATTTTTTGCCTCCCACTTCTCCAGTTTCCCATGCCACAAGCTCCAAAGCTTTTTGTCCAGTGCCTTTCTCTATAGATTCACCTTGCTTGGATAACATATAAAGAAAACCACATAAACTGTAACAAAAGCAAGCAATAAATATACCAAAATATTTTGAAATGTAAAAGATAACAGGTAAAAATAAACGCTAGCATCTATTTTAAATGCCTCAAAAGGGAGAACAACTGATTAGGTCATAAATTTTAACCTACCTACATCTGCATTAGAGCACTGTCTTTCTTTTTTCTTTTTTTTTTGTGGGCATCACAAGAGCACTTTCTAATGCACTCTTCCTGATAGTCAAACTATTTACAACCTCAAAGAGGAATTTTGAAGAATGCTCTAATAAGAAGTTCATGTGTGAAGTAGAAAATAAAAAACAAGCAACAATAACATATAACCTACCATTAGGGGTGACATTATAAAAATGTCAGGAGAGAAATAAAGAGAAACCAAATGAATAAAATAAATCCTATAACTGTGAAATAAAATATCAGAAAAAAGTTTACTGGCTGGAATTAATAGAGAAATAAGTTTATTTATTTGGCCAGAGCAAAACATCAAAGAATTTGGAGGTCAATCTTTAGTAACTTTCAAAAGTGAGGGAAAAATTACAACTATAATAAATAAATAGAACCACTTCAAGAATTTGTTAGAATAGAATTGGACAATTGAATGAGTATTTGCAATAGTAAATGGAGAGAAAAGATCAAATGTAGACAAAAAAGAATTGAAAAGATGTTGTAAACATTCCCTTATTTAATGAAAGGCAAATATTTGCAAATATAAATGCACAACTAATTGAACATGAAGCAGAATAAGCCAAAGAACACACTAGGACACATAAAAGACCAACATTTAAAAATCAAAGATAAAGAAAAAAATCTTAAAATAAGTGAGGGGGAAAGTACGACTTCATATAAGTACAGAGTGATTCAATTAATGATGTCCAGCCTTCACAGAACACATGCCAACTGAAGACACTTTGTGTTGAGTCACACCTTCGTAGCATCCTTGCTTTTCAATACTCTAAAAAGGTATTGTGCAGCAGATATACCCAACGCAATAAGTAGGTTCTTTGATCATTTGCTGCTTTTAGCAGTACTGATTTTGGATTCAAGCAAGAGAAAATTCTTGACATCTTGAACTATTTATCATGATATTATCTACTGATCATAGGTAACAATTTTAACTGTAAGACTTGCTAAAAGGGACTTTTTTCAGTGGAGAAAAAGATGGTGATGAAAGTATGTACATATTTTCAGAGAGAACGCAGAGCATTAGATATAGTAAATGTCTCGATAAATGAAAACCCGCTTCCCCGTTTTCTTATTTTATTTACAACACCTGTATCTTCTACAAAGTAAATGAAAACATTGGTTTTTGGGATTTCTGACATACCGTATATACCCATGTAGAAGCTGAGCTTTTCAGCACATTTCTAGTACAGTTTTTGTGGTAAAATCTGGTGCCTTGGCTGATATTCGGGTCAGCTTATATTCGAGTATATATGGTACATAGTTGTGGTAGCATAGTGGGTGGTCCATTGGGCAGTTAACCTCAAGGCCTGTATTTCAAACCCACCAGCTGCTCCATAGCTCAGCACACAAGGAACAGAACAGAATTTCTCAACTAAATAATAGCATTTACGATCCGCCTACAGATGACCTTATATTCCACTGGGCTTTTGATATTTAAAAGCAATTGAGAAATGTTCTGGAGAAAGACCAGGTTGTCTACTATCATAAACAGCTACAGCCTCAGACATTCAAAGGGGCAGCTCTACCGGTCCTGTAGGGTCACTATAAGGTTCCATCAACGCCACAGCTATGAATTTACGAATATCTATTCTCACCACGGCTAGTGAACATTGCTCTGGAGGGTCAGATACAAAGGGATCAATCAAGTAAAGAACTAAAATGCATGAACTCATTATGGTCCACTCAATTTTGACTCACAGAGGCACAATGGATAGAGCAGAACTGTCATTGTGGGTGTCTGAGGCAAACATAATTTTGAAGGGTGCAAAAGATGTTGAGCACTTGTTGGGTTTCAATTGCCCACTTCATGGCTAGCAGCTAATGTGGAAACCACTGTGATTCTAGGATTCTGAGGCAAATGGATGCAGATTGGGGGTGGAAATGGGGGAAACCACCAAAAGCATAACTATATGGATATATGACATGTAAACCTCCAACCTGATCCATTACAGAAAGATCACTAAAAAGAATCATAAAATTTTTAATCAGCATAGAACTACTAGAAATTTTAAGTGCACATGAAAAGATTTCAGAAAACAAGTCTATATATAAATGTCGATTTTATTTCTAAATTCTAACTACAAAAATGAAAATTGTTAGGGTTAGGAAAAATGAACATTTTTTAAAGAGATTTGACTTCATAAAGGAATTAAAATGAATTTTATAAATAAAGACCTACACTATGAAAACTACAAAGGATTAGGCAGTGACATTTGAGAAGACCAGAGTAACTGGAGCCGTAGCCCTGGTGATGCAGTGGTGGACCTTTGGAGTCTACAGCCTCAGAGTCTACAGCCCCGTGGGAGAAAGATAGGGTCTTCTACTTTGGTAAACAGTTGCAATCTCAAAACCCCAGAGGGGGGGTCACCATGAGTCAGCATTGATAACTCTTTCTTATTAGTAAATTTAAGACAAAAGTTGCATTTTCAACAAAAGTTGTTAAAGTGTGATTTCTACATATGAAACAGTGAACGCTGACTCTTACCTCATGTCATATATAAATATTAACAAAAGATGGAGCACATTAGTAAAGAGTTAAATGATTAAATTTCTAAAAGAAAACATAGGGAGATATTTGCAAAAATCGATCTAGTCTCAGAATTAGTTTTCAAAAGGAAGTAAAAAATACACACAGTTGCACAAGTGAGTTATAAAGAAATAGAACATGAATAAAACAAATTGAAAGGAAATTGCACAGGGTTGCCATGAATCATAATTGACCCGAGAGGGAGTGTTGAGAGTTACATGAGTAATGGAACATATATTACAAAGGAGATAATTGTAGATCTTTGTAGACAATGTTCTTTATAGATAGCAGGAACACAAAAACAAAGAGACACAAGCTTGCATCAAAAGAGTCTAATCTGTCTCATAGAAACCCTGGAGGACAGGGAGCTCTCAACTAAAGAAGAACACCTCCTGGCTTCCTTGCCCAAAGAAGCTAAGGGGTCAAACTGCTAGACTTTCCCTTAGCAGGGGAGTGTTTTAACCCTATGCCATTGGACTATCAAAATATTATATCAACAAAGGGTTAGAAATGATGTTATTTGTACGCAGTTTCTGGAATCAGTGGGTATGTAAACATTAAAATATTTTTGAGCCACAGAAGGTATCAAATGAAATGTAAATAATAATGTATTTGATACCACACAAATTGCATAAAAAATAATTAGGTGGGCCACAAAAGCTGAAGATGTTTATAGTGAACAGTTTATATTTTGAATATATTAACATAAAATTCTAGAGGTAAATTAAGGGAAAACCTGAAGAAATAGAGAAATTGTTTTTGTTGTTGCTGCTGTTGTTCTTAGTTGCCCCTGAGGCAGTTCCAACCCCCAGAGACCCTTTTCATGACAGAGCAAAACATAGTCAGATGCTGTGCTAGCCTCACAATTTTCTCATGATGAAGTGAAGTCACGGTGTCACTCCATGTCCTTTTGGACCTTCCTCTCTTTTGTTCTGCCCTCTGCTTTACTAAGCATGGTCTCTCCTGACTATATTTCCGAAATATGTAAGATGAAGTTTTGTCATTCTTGTCTCTTAGGGTCATTCTAACCAAAGTTCTTCCAACACAAATCTGTTCGTCCTTTAAGCAACCCAAGGTCCTTTCAATGTTCCGCTCCAGCAACACAATTCAAATGCATCTGTTCTGCTTTGGTCATCCTTATTCTGTGTCCAACTTCCATATGTATATGAGGTAATTGACAAAACAATGTATCTTCATCCTCAAAGTACTGTCCTTGTTTTTCAATAGTCCATATAGAAAAATATATTATATTTGTAGATCTGAATGCATAACCCTATACAGAAATGTATTTTTCACAACTTGATCTAAAGTTTCAAGACTTACAATTTTAGAAGAGTGTATGTGGATGTTGTTATGTGTTTACATGCATGTCTATAGACCTGTATAAACTAATTCTAAAATTCATATAAAATATTAAGGATAAGCATAACATTCTTCAAGAGAAATGACAACGTAGGAAAACTAGCTCTCTCAGAGCTCAAGATTTATTATAAAGCAGCAACAATAATTTAGACCATGTGATAGGAGCTTACAAATATATTAAGAGGAACAATATAATACAGATGTCATAAACAGACCCAGAAGTATATTTAAATACTCAATGTTGGGGGAAAATGGAAAAAGGCAGCCTTTTAAAGCAAATGATTCATGCATATATAATTGAATATTTGTATTAGAAAATGAAATGCAACCTCTTCTATATCTCATACAACTCAGGTAATGCCATTCTATAAGCTTTGAACTCTTAATCACAAGTTTGGCAGTTTAATCTCACCAGCTATCCCTTGGGAGAAAGATGGGGCTATTGTCTTCCATAAAAATGTACTACAGCTCTATCTAGATGGGTGGTCTATGGGTGGGGACAATGGGACCGATGGTACCAGGGTGGATGTAGGGGGTGGGGAACTGTTGGCTGATCCAGGGATTCGGGGAGTAGCTTGTGGTTCAGTATCGGTGGCGGGGTGGGTGTGGAAGGTCCAATAGGGATTAATTAAGACTAATGTAAGAGAGAGACAATATTGAAACACAAATGGAGGTTGAGTGTGATGGTGGGACGAGAGGAAGTATTGGGAAATACTAGAAGTAATAGAGAAAAGAACTGGGGAGTAAGAGGCATTTATAGAGGTTAAATACAGGCATATAAATAGGTACATATATTCATATGATGAAGGGGAAATAGATCAATATGCATATACTTATAGGCTTAGAATTAGGACACCAGATGTGCATTGGACCTCAATCAGGTACTTCCTCAGTGCAGGAACAATTTTGTTCTATTAAATTGGCATACCATGATGTGCAGCTCCTTGACACGATCACAGCAAACAAATGTATGCACAAGCAAATGTGGTGAAGAAGGCTGATGGTACCCAGCTATCAAAACATGCACGTCTGGGGTCTTAAAGGCTTAGAAAGTAAACAAGCGGCCATCCAGCTCAAAAGCAACAAAGCCTACTTGGAAAAAGTACACCAGCTTATGGGACCAAGAGATACCAAAGGGATCAATTATCAAGTTTTGAGAACTAATAATCATAACATGATATGATCACTGACAACAAATATGTGCATAAGTAAATGTGGTGAAGAAAGCTTATGGTGCCTGGGGATCAAAAGATGTGTGTCTGTGGTTTTAAAAACATGAAGGTGAATAAGTGACCATCTAGCTAAGAAGCAAGCCCACATGGAAGAAGCACAACAGTCTATATGACCACAGGTGTCAAAGGGATCCGGTATCAAGTATCAAAGACCGAAAAAATATATCATTATAAGTGAGGGGGAGTTCAGATAGGGGACCCAAAGCCCATCAATAAGTGAAGAGACATCCTCTTACAGAGGGGTTTTAGCAAGCAGATGAGCCAATCTAGGTGCAGTGCAGTAGCAATGAAATGTTCTCAAATGCTCCCTCCCACCAACTATCATTATCCCAATTCTTCCAGACAGCTTTGGCTAGACCATTACATTGGAGTTGAAAATGGTGAAATTTAGGATAGATAATCCCTTGAGACTAGTGGGGAGTGGTGACACTGGGAGGGTGAAGGGATGGTGGAGTAGAAAGGGGGAACAAATTTCTCGGATCTACATGTGACCTCCTCTCTGGCATTTGGACAATGGGGTGGCGGGGGGTGAGTGAAGTGACACATTAGACAGTGTAAGATATGAAGAGGAAATAAGAATTTGCTAGTTATTGGAAGTTCATTGGGGGGGAGAAGAGGGAAGGGGAAGTATAGAGAGTTGGAATTGAAAAATAAAGAACTAGAGGAAAGAGGGGAAGATGGTCTTATGCTGGAGGAGTTCAAGTAGATAATGTAGATGAATTTGGCAACATGTGTACAAATAAGCTTAATACAAACGATGTATTAAATGTTGTAAGAGTCCCCAATAAAATCTATATTATTGAAAAAAATGTGAGAAGGAATTTGGTTGTTTCAAATGCACAATGACAAACTAATTTATTAGCAGAAGTTTTCAAGGCATCCCTCTAAACCAGCAGTTCTCAACTTGTTGGGTGCGACCCCTTTGGGGGTCAAATGACCCTTTCCCAGGGGTCACCTGATTCACAACAGTAGCAAAATTACAGTTTTGACGTGGCAACAAAAAAAATTTGTGGTTGGGGAGGGGGTCACCACAACATGAGGAACTGTGTTAAAGGGTCACGGTATTTGGAAGGTTGAGAATCACAGCACCCCAAACTAAAAAGCCAACAGTAATAAACGTGATTAGTATTTTTTTTTTCAATTTAGTGTTCTCTTGGTAAAATGCTAAAGTTTGATAGAGGATATTTGAAATTCATTACTAACATATGCTTCATATTAAGAATACATAAGTATTTCCTAATCATTAATTAGACAAAAACATAGGCCACTAAATAGAGACATATGCAAGAGATTTGAGCATATATAAAATACAGTTTTCAAATTTAAATATATAAAAATAATTCAACACAATAAAGAATTTGTAACTTTGAAATGAACACCATAGTAAGAAAGATCTTTTTATAGATCAGTTTATATTTGCCTCAATGGCACATTCTGGATGGACTTCTTCCAAGAAAGATTTGTTTTTCTGTTAGTCCATGGTACTTTGTAAATTCTTCACCAGCACCACAGTTCAATTGATTCTTATATATTTCTTATTCAGTATCTGACTTTCACACACACAGGAGACAATAAAGAATATCATGAGTGTATTTTTTTCACATCATAACATGGATGAACTTGCAGGATGAACCAGCATGAACAAGTACGGTCACACTGATTATCAGTACGTCATTCACAAAAGGACAAAAGATGCAGGAAATCAATGCATAGGTCAACATTCAATGAACTTTATCAAGGATAGGAAGATTGGAGAAGGTAAATTAGAAACGATAGGGTATAACCTTTGATAAAGGGGATACAACAAATAAATAGGTAGATAGATGAAAAAAATGGTCTTTAAAAAGCACAGTGGCTAATATTGAAAAGTTCAACAATTAAAAAATGAGAAATTATATAAAACTATGGAAAATTTTTAACACTTCTAGTAGAGTATGAACTTATAGAAACTTGCAAATCAAGAAAATCATTTGGTATTATTAACTAAAATTTTTTTATAAATATAACCTAGAAATTATATTACTGACTATAAGGAGAAATATGTATATTGAGACAACAAAACACATGAATAAGAATTTCACTAAAGAATTTTTTGCTGTTATCTGCAATCTGAAGACAATTCAAATGCTCATTATTATTGAAATGGTTATTTAAATTCTGTACATTAACAAAACTGAACTAGCAATTTCACACAGTATTATGATAAATCTCAAAAAGTTAACATTGAGCAAAATAAGTCAAATGCATAATGTTTGACTCCATTTCCAGAAACTCACAAAAACAAAACAAAACAATAGCAAACAAACATTGCCATACAACTTGATTTCAAATCATAACAACCATCTATAGAGTTCCCAATAGTGTGAATATCTGGTAAAACATACATTCTTATCTTGCCCTCCTGGAGAAGCTGGTGGGTTTGAATTAGTGACCTGGCAACACCAGGGTTCCTTACAGAAACTCACAAGACAGGTAATACAGGACAATCAGCTTTAGGGTAATATTCTTAGGGTTTTTTTTTTTCCAAGAAAAAAAACCCAGAACTGATTATTAATAAAGTCAAAAGGTTGCTTTACTTTGGAGGAAAGAGAATTGTGAGAGAAGGAATAAAGTAGGCATTTGAAGTAATAAAAATTTTAATGTTTTAAACGGGTGATTGATAAATGCTGTGGTAGTTACATCATCTGGTTTCAATTTGAGGGGATTAGGAGTGAAGAGATAGTTTGACCTGACAATCAAGATATAACCAACGAGGCCTCTCTGTGTGTATGGCCTTCTCCTGAGAATTCTGAAACTCCCGCATTTCCTCGTTGGAGGTGGGAGACAATTCTCTCTCTCTCTCACTGTGTTCACTCCCTTGGAGATAATCTATTGACATGATACATGGAGAAGCCATATGGATCTAATCTGATGCAATCAGACCTCTAGAGCTGGAGAAACCAGGTAGAAACTCCTGCCAGCACTGAGATGCTTACAACGTCACTGGATCCAGAAGACTTCTAATCTTTTAGTCTGAGATCTTGCATTCGCCATCATTGCATGTGTTTCATGAATCTAAAGAGGGCTTTATAGATTTATAGGCCTCAGTCATACGGGCTAATATCGAACTTATGAACTTGATCTGGAGTGGGCTGGGACATTTCCTCAATATTTAATTGCTCTTACATGTCATACATATAAGTGTTTATGAATTTGTTTCTCTAGTCTGCCTGCATTGACACAATTGCAAAATGAAAACACTGCTGTGAGCTGTAGACTGACATTTTGTGCATTTCCCTCATGTGTTATAAGGAAAACAAAATGTGTTTTGTCATATAAATATAGCACATATTTCACAATGAAATAGTCCTATTACATCACACTAGACTGTGGTTGTAGCAATGGTCTATGACATATAAATGATTGTGAAGATGGCTCAGGATTGGGTAGTACTTCATATAGCTGTGCGTACAGTAAGAACCAACTTACCAGGAAATGAAAGCAACAACAAAATACTACCCTATGCAATACTATGCTATATTATTCATTTTTAGAAATCTTTGTTTGAAGTTCTACTTTGGCCTCTAAGGTTGTTATCAGCTGAAGTCTGACTGACAGCAACTGGTTTCATTTTGGTTTTATATTTTATTACAAAATTCTCCACTACATTCTATATTTCAATAATTTGAAAGTCTGTATTTTATTAGAGTTGGGAAATATAAATAATAATTCCTAACTCTGCCAAGGTAATATGGAAAGATTCCAAGGGCTTATTTGAATTCATGTTTTGTGAACCACCACTTTTACTTGAACTCCAGGGATTTTTGAAAAAGAGTCTTCCGTAAAATGAACACAGATGCAATATAAAATGCAATACTGTGTAGGTTTTAAAGCTCACCTTTGGCCTTAAATATTTTTCCCTTAAAAATGTCCCACTTGTCATGTATCACTTTAAGTTATATTCTTCCAAAATCAACAAAAACAGATCCCAGCAACTCGCTCTCATGCACACAGGAACCTGCTCCCCACCACAACCAGAACCACCCCCACATACACACACAGGGCACAAATGAGAGTGACCAACTCTCTGCCCTAATTTCCCAGGAATTTTTATGAGTTCTCAGTCTCAGAAAAGCAAATAAACAAGCACCACACACACACACACACACACACACACACACATATCCTGGACAAACTGGAAAGGTGAATAGGGGTACTCAGGAAACAAAGTTCTAAAATCTCTTTCTTACTGCATTATTTTCTGCTGTGAACATGAACTGTGTGGACAAGGGGAAGGATCTAGAATGATGCTAATCTCAGGAAACACTTTGAATTTACATTGTGCGATTTGATAATTGAAACATGAATGATGTCCACCCTTTTGTCCAATTGAAGTGTTTACCCAGGTTGATCACCATTGGTGAACTTTACCCATAGCGTTTAATGTGCCTAATTTGAAGGAACAAAATACTGAGTTAATTTCAGTCAGCGGCAGTGCAGAGCATAAGGTATTGGAAGAATATATTATTCATGCCTGCATGTTAAGGGTAGAATAAATCTGAGCTAATAGTTGTAGCATTAAAAAATTTTATATATAACATTTTTATATGAAACAAGATTAAAAATTACCATTAATACCTTATTTGAATCAGTCTCATTTAAAGATGTTTTATTTTCTTTTATTTGCAAATATCTGAACTTTCATTTTTATAATACCAATGTCTTTACTTTAGTCTCTGGTACTTTTTGTCATACGTTAATGTAGTCACTAGGAAGAACATTTTTTACTTCGAAATCTTAACTTTATTTCCTGTTTTCCACTTTAAAAGACCATAAATTTAATGCTACTTTTTATTATATTGCAGTTCGAAGAAATTAATTCTGTAAAGGCTGAACTGACTCGAAATGAATAGGCACAGAAAAATAGCAGAAAGTGAGTTTAATTTTATTTTAAATTGCTCTATAAGGAACCCAGTTCTTCTGAAAGCATTGACAGATTTCAGTGGCCTGGATACCATTCATTGCTGTTTAGTTGTATGGACAAAGGTCAATTTGCTTTTGGTGAAACAAACCCAGACAAAGGGAATTCTGTTTAATTGAGTGATACAGTTCACAGAAACTGCCATGTGGGCTGGTGAAGAGTTTATTTTGAAAACTTTTACTGTGGATAAAACACATTCAGAGACTATGGTTCACTCTTGAGTACACTTATAATCTGAAAGGACTTTTTAACTTCTGTTATATAGCATTTCTAAAAACAAAACAATATTTCCATGAATTTTGGAATATTACACTATTAAATCCTGCTTCCTTTAGTTAAGAATACTGTTCTACATGGTAAGGATATTTTAAGCATCTCTGAATCTTTTTGTAACTAACTTTAGTAGCTGCCAAGACCGACAATCCACCCTGTTTTCAAACCAAAAGGTCAGAAAGGTGGAAGCATGCTTTATAGCACTCTCAGCTCGTTTTATCTCGGAAGCGTGCTGACTTTCTGGCGCTGGGCCCATGGAATGAGACAAATGAAATGATGCTTGCTTTTATTCCTCTTCCCAATACTCTTCCATCTAAGAGCGACAAAAAAGTAAACTCAACTGTTGGAAAGAAGCCTTGCTTCCTTTACCAGGTCAAGAGTATAAAGGAAAATAATCTGACACACTGCTTAAATTGGACATTTGCTTAAACACAGCTTGGCTGCTATTTTAACTGTATGCAATGTGAAAATAAGAGACTTTGCGAAGGGGCTGAAAACATTGAAGCAAAAAAAAGGACATTTTGAAAGAGAGGTCCTATTGCTTGCTTTCGATATCCTTTTCATTTGAAAACATCAAGACAAAGAGAACATAGCCATCACCCATGTTTGTCTGGAATGTTTGTTGTTTCTCTAGGTCTCTAGAAAATTTTGTGTTTCAATTTCAAAAATCATGGGCACTATTAATCATGGGATAGAGGAAAAGTCAAGCAAATTATGAAATCATATGTTCTCAGACTAGCCTATCTAAAATCAATTATAAAAATATCCACCTTCAACTGTCTCAAGAGTAATGATTATATGTTCAGATACATTAAGATATGAGAAAAGAAAGTTGAGGTAGGCATGTTTAGAGTTTTGGTATCCCTCTATAGTGCTACTTCTGAAGATATTTTCAGAATTAACTGAAATGTTTGCATTGAAATTCTGGTCGCAAAGGACATAGAAAGAGTGCTGGTAAGTTGGTCAAGAGAAATGACCTTTCATTGGTTTGTTTCCATTTGAAAGACTTATGAAGAGATTGGTTCTTTTCTAAGAGTTAATTGCATTTTTGAAGTGTGTAAGAAAGGGACATGAAATACCCTTATATGGTGATAGACAAAGCAATATGGATTCTCAGATGTATAAAAGAGTCCCCAAAAACCTTGATCTTGGTTATCGTCTTCCAGCTCACTCCAAACAGAAAGACCTTTTAATACTAGGGAGGTGTCAGTCTCCTTTTGGATCCGTAGGTTATAGAAAAATGAAGTGATCATTGATAACATTAAAATGCTTTTGGATTTGCATAATGATATTTCTTTGTCCAGAAGAATATGTCACATTTTCAGAAATTTTGATCATGGAATGTCATTTTTAAATGACAATTTATAAATGTTGAAAAACATACTTTTAGAAAGTAACCTTCCAATGATGCTGTTACTAGTTTTGCTTCTTTAAATGTAATGCACATATTCAGAGTATTGATATAAAAATAATTCAATCAACCCATTTATCATCATTGTATTTTGAGTAAGTAAAAAATGAAATAAAATGCAAAAAAGGGACAATTTCCTCCTATTCTCACTGCCTTTATTTTATGGACCAAATCAAAATAATTCATGAAAAGATGATTACCTTTATCCGCAGTCAGATATTGTCAATTTTAAATTTTGTCATAATTTTTTTAAGCTTACAAAAATCGTTATTCTAGATAGTCAGACATTATACACACAAATTAAGGCAACAATCTCCTAATGATAATGATTGTCCCCTGAGTTTGTGACATAACTATTGCATACCCCAATGTCAAGTTCAGACTAGTACTAACCTTCCACAGACAATAAATTCCAATAAATTCCAAGAATTTATTTTTTTGTATATACAATTATTTTATTGGGAGTTGTTACATATATTATAATAGTTCAGTCACATCAAGCAATATTGTACACTGACTACCACAGTCAGTTTCAAAGCATCTTTCTTCTTCCTTACCTCCCATCTCCCTTTTAAATCCTTACCCTCACCCCCCCTGGACTCATTATATCTATCCAAATGTCAATGCACTTACAATTCTGTTGCACACGCCCCTCAAGTGTGGTTATACAGTCATCATTGCTATTAGTTTCCCTTCCTCTCCTTCAATGCCTCCCTTCCCATGCACACCAAAAACTGTTAGTCTCATTATTTTTTTCCGAGGGGTTATCTATGTTGGTTTTCATACATCGAACCGTCTTAATTTGACCGATGAACATAGGAAAGTGTTACAAGCTTAATGAGGTAGAACTGTAGGGGGAGGAATATTAAAGATCTAGGGGAGAGTCATGAATTTCATCGGTGATATGTCATACCGTGGATTGATCATTCCTTCTTTTCATCCTCTTTCGCCACATGCTGGTACTATATTCTTGAATTAGCAAGTTATTACTAGATAAACATTTTAAGCTTGAAATCATAAGCAAAGCCATAACATTAAGCATTTCAAGAGTTGCTCACTCAAAACCAACTTATGATATTCTGCATAATGAGAATGCTCTCTATAATGATTTTTAAAATCTGTATTTACAAAGAAAAGTAGTGGGTGAGAAAATCTGGACTGCAGATACATGATGGAGCAGGTGGACTTAGACACCTCACCAGCCCAATGCAGCTTTCTGCCAGACAGAGGTCAGACGTGCCTCCGGTTTCCAACTTTCTTTGCCCTAGTCTGACCCAAATGGAAACTTGTAGCACACTGCTTCTCTTCGGGGTTCACTAATCTATTATGAGCATTTCCTAAGAAAGGTAACAGTAATAAATAAAGACCAGAAGTGCTAAGGACACAGTTATTTTCTGCATAGTACCTCTGTTCAGCCACGCCAACTGGCCTCTTTATCTGATCCTCAGTCACTCAGACACAGTTATGTGACCTCTGCCCTTATAGGGCAAACGTTACAAAACTGCTTAGCCCTGCTGATCCCCCAAAGCACTCGGCATCCCTGGATCTCCTGTCCTGCACACTGTCTCTGCTACCACTGTTCCTCCTCTGTGCAGTGATTGCAGACCTGCTTTCTCTCAGTAGTTTTTTTTTTTTCCTTTTTGGTCATGGAATCCTCCTGTCTGCTTCTGAGATGACTCACTTTTTATGCAGAATGCTTTTGATGGAGGGTTTTCTATGTTTTATCTAGTCATCGTTTTTTTGCTAATGTGCTTGTTTGCTTTCAAACCAGCATTAGTAAATGGAAAGCATTGCAAAGAAAACCACCACCTTCAACTTTCATGTTTGTATTTTGTATGGTTTTTAAACTTTGGGGGGATTTCTTTCTTTTAGAAACTTGTCTATATGTCAAAATTTGTCAATAACCCATGCACATTAGTCTAGTCACTATATGTTGTTCCTAAAATTATGAGAACATTAGTCATTGGCAGTTCTTGAAGTGGGCTCCACTGCTATATTGATGTCATTTTATACTCATTGTGACTATTATTTTATTTTTCATACTTTGAGCTTCCTAATTTCCTGGCACTAGAGGAGCCTCCATGCTTAGCTTCAACACTTCGGGGCCAAGTCCCCTGCATTCACTTCATTTCTCCAAGGAACAATAATGTCTTGCTTTGCGATTGGTACTATAAATTAATATCTGGGAACTGGGTATGCACATAGTTACTTGGGAATCACTGTCTCTAATGCTCTCAATTAATGAAGATCATTTATACATCAACTATATATGTATACACACATAAATATTTTGTATGGCTATCGTCATCAACATTAAGATAAACATTAGGTCACACTGATATGACCAACTCTAATTCATGACCACATGGATTATTCTTTTCTTCCCTTCTTTACCTAAAGTCTTTTCTCATTCAAAAATGAGAAAACTTTTTCTCTCAATCAGCCATCCATTTACTTATTTACCTAGTTGTTCAATTCTAGTATAAATATATGCTCTTTTTGCAAAATTACTAATTCATGTTTTGTGATAAACAGTGTAACTACTAGACTACAGAACTATTTTTCTTTTTTTCCCCAGCTGTTGTATCTCAAGTACAGAACTGATATGCAGATCTTTTGTCATATAGGCAATTCACTTTCATAATTACTTAGATTAATACCTTTTGCCACAATCTTCACTGATGTCATTTCATATATTTACAGTATGGTTACTCGCAATGCTTGGTCACATTCTGTTTTCCATCCTTGGCTTTTTTTTTTGCTTCCTATTTGTCCTTAAGTTTTTGTATGTGTTGAAGCGCACTCTTTGTGCTATGAAATCCTGTGCTTTGGACAAATGTATCATTTCATGTGTGCACCATTATTATATGGCAACGAATAAACATCACTACTCTAAAATATGCCCCTGTGATTCATCCACTTCATGGCCTGAAGCAAGGTTCTCAGAAACCAGTAATCTGCTCACCATCTGTATAGTTTGCCTTTTCCCTAATGTCAATAGGAAATCATGGGTTATGCACAAATCATGATTTAGTATCTTATGTAATAAAGGTTCTTCTAGGTATTGTTCTGATATCATGGCTTTTACATTGTTTCTGAATAAGAGTTGTGCACTGTGTGGACATACTTTAATTTGCTTAGCATTCACCTACTGAAGGTCATCTTTCAATTTTGAGCAATTATGAATAAATCTGCTATAAATAGTTCAATGTAGATTGTTATATGGGCACACACTTTCATATCTTATGTGTCTTTCCATATGGTTAAACATACTTTTGTATCTCAAGAGATAGGATAAACATCTGGCTCTTTAGCAATTGAAACAATAAGATTTCTAGTGTATTATTTCATCAGCTGCCCATTAATAGGATTTCAAGCACCAGAATAATCCCAAGTTATTTGCTTCTGGATTTGAGCTGTTAACCCTGTGGGCTGCAGTCCCGAGGGTTCAGCCAAGCCCAATTTATTTAAAAGTTACTAAATTGTCTATAATATAATGTTGCCTAAGGTAATAGAGTTGCTTTGAGAACAGAAGCAAAAACGACTGGGGTGATTTAGAGCTTGCCAATGTTACCAGAGAGTATGGTAGTGGTAAGAAGTATTCTTAGTAAGTTAATGACAAGTTTTAATCAGTGGAAAGGTTTAAGGTGATAGGTTTCTTTTCTTTCTTTTTGATAAGCTTCTTTTCAAAGATTTCCCTTAACTAATGATGCTTTGAGTCTGACATGATTCATTTAGAACAGCTCTGGCTGATAAAACTAACCTGAGATAATGATTCAAACCAATATTCTTAATCCTTTTTATCCCTTAGAATGCCAATAGATTTTTTTGCTTCTCGATGTTGTACACAACATTACAAATAATAAGCTAAGCTAAGTATAATTCCTTTTTTAAATGTTTGGCAATTTCACAGGCATATCAACAATTAATTACAATGTTATAAATGTTCAATTTATTACAGAAGTATAGAAGGAAAATGGGACCGGAGGAATTTTTAGTCATTTTTAAATCATATAGAACTTAGTTGACAAAAGGGGAAGATGTGAGTAGCAATGGCATTATGAACTCAAAAGCAATACTTTGAAATAAGAATTTATTTAGAGGTGAATCATTGACCACGGATGTAACACCCCCCACGATCCCTCTTTGTCAGGACAAATTATGCTGAAGTTAAATCAGTCAGTGAACTGCTCTCATGCTCATAGACATTCCAGGTGTCACTCTTTCAAATACGAAGGACTTATTTTGTGTTTTGTATTAAGACGTTGATCTGGCAATTGTAACGATAGTAGCATTTCCAACAAGTAATTTGACCCTTCCCAATTTTACTTCGCCTTGTTAAAAACAACAACAACAACAACAACAACAACAATGGCGGGGAGAAGGGTCCGCGATATTTTGTCCTCTATCTTGGGAATCACAGATTTGGATGGCTGAAATCCTAACGATTTTCTTATAGGTTATGAAAGAAAAAGGGGGAGGTAGATGAGAGCTCTGCACTCACTGGATGCATCACTGGCATTTATTTTGTTCAACAGGCTGAGGGTGCCTGGGTTTATTTATACCTTGAGTTGGTGTTTCTCAAGGGAAGGAGGGGCTGCTCCCTCTAGAAGAAGTATTTCCGGGACTTGGCCGCAGCAGTGGGAAGCTGTTCAGGAACTTTTAGGTTGCTTTATTACTTAAAAAGTGCAGAGCAAACAGAGAACACCGGTTATCAAGTGTGCGCTTAGAAAAAAGGGCTCATTGTAAAAAGAAGGAATGAAGAGGTGAATGGAAGAGTTACTGGCAATGAATCTAATGCGATTTAGATAGAGATTAATGTAGTATAAACACATTTATACCCAATGAAATATGCTTGGGTTAAAAGATTACTTTGTTTTGTGGGGGATAAGTGTTTTTCATCACTGACTTATGAGAATTGAATATGACTTTTGAAACTGCTGAGCTCTAGTTTCTGGATAATTTAGGCTCAGCAAATAAAGTGTCTGTGTGTGTGTGTGAGAGAGAGAGAGAGAGAGAGAGAGAGAGAGAGAGAGAGAGAGAGAGAGACTAAATGTAATCCTCAAATTGTGTAATCAGCAACTGAGAAAATAAATAAGCTGACTTCAAAAGTAAATTCTTTCTCAGGACATTGCTATTAATAATTGAAACTATGCAGCTCCCCTATGGGTGTTCTTACCATTTGCTTGGTGAGTACAAGTGAAATAGATACTCGCACGCTGTCAAGTGAGAGACAGTGGCCTATAGAAGACACTAATTTGATGCCCAATGTGGTCAGTGGCAATCATGTTTTCTGCACTTCTGAGGGGAGAGAACAGCAAACAGTGGTACAAACCAAACAAATCAGCTATTTTTTTTTTTAATCATGCAGGAACTTTTTACAAAAAATATTCTGGAAAGGCAGATGGTTTAACTTTCGTGAGCCACTTCGAAGACAGATAGTTTAAGGATCCCCTGACTGGGTAGAATTACAGGGATAATATTTTCTCAAGAACAAATTGCACATGAACAAATTAACTGGCACAAGTAGACCCTTAAAAGAGGGATGTAGCTTTGTACTTGAGCAGAAATGTTTATATGTGGCCACTTTGTGGAAACACACTCTGCTGGTATTTGAATTTCTTTTTACTTGTCAGGAATAAGCAGGATACACACTGAACGCAGGATCTTGTTTCGTTCCTGCTGGGTTCATTTGGTACATGGGGAACTATTCTCAATACTCCAATGTGGGTGGTGATTGGGAGTAACTCCCTTCACAATCTTCTTTAAAAATTAAAAAAGAAATTATATCTTGCATATTGGTGTCAAAAAGCATATGACTTATGATAATGCTTTATAGGAAATGGAACAGAACATACTTATGCTGGGAGAGGGAAGGAAAACCACCTTTGTCTAATGAACAGTGTGTGTAAATCATGTGTGCAGGGTGAAATGAGTCATGAAGTTAATTTCATCCAACGACTTAATTGGGAGCACTGGTGGTAGCATGGTAAGTGTTTGGCTCATCCACCCAGAACTCTGTGGGAGAAGACTGGTGATCTTCTCCTGAAAAGATGTCAGTCGAAAATATCCCATGAGGCAGTTCTGCGCTGACACACTGTCTCACTGTCTGTGGAAAATTAACTCCAGGGAACATAACAAGGAGTTCGGGTAGCATAGTGGGCTAAGCATTACGCTGCCAACCGCAAGGTCAACACTTCAAAGTCACCTGCTCCTGCAGAGGAGGAAGTGGAGGCTGTCTATATTCGTCAAGATTTAAAGTCTCAAAAGCGCAAAGGAGTAATTCTAGTCTGCTCCTAACGCGTCACCAGGAGTTGAAATCTACTTAATGGGAATGCCTTTGATGAGGTGCCCTGGTGGCAGAGTGGATGGCACATTAGGAGGTGAACCACAGGGGCAGCAGTTTGAACCCACCCGCTAATCCGCAAGAGAAAGCAGAGGCTTTTTACTCCTACGAAGAGTCAGAGTCTCAAGAATTCACAGAGGAATGTCTGCTCTATCCTTCCAAGGTTACGATTCATTGGAATTGACTCAAGGGCAGGGAGTCGTGCTTTATTTTGAGAACATGACCATTGTCTGGGGCTGTTGTTGCCCCTGTGTTCTAATTGGCATTTTACCTGGAAGTAGTTGGAAGGGGTGATAACACATTGCTCCGTATTTTAAATGTTTTTCCTTTACAATTGTCAAATTATTATCATTCAATAAATGAAGGTTCCAAAAGGGAAAAACAACTGAAGATACCCACAATCTTGTCCTAGAGCAACAATTTTTGTAGATATTTAGTTCTTGTATCTTAGTTCTTAAATTATTGATTTTTTCATTTTATTTCATCTCTCAAATGTACACTGACATAAAACACATTGATCTTTTAATGACACTCCACCTTCAAAACATTTCAGTATTCTTTTAGAAATTAACATTGAACATGTTTCAAATATAGATCTTCTAATATTAATTTTAATTGTGAAATTGACTCTTCATTTTCTAAAGTAGGTGTATGGTTTTAAAACTACCTAATTATCTAACTAAATCAAGTAAATTATCAAGCCAACTGAACCAATTTTCACCACTAGTAATGAAAGTAGAATTCAAATTCTCTTCATACAGAACAATCATTCCAGATTTAATGAGTACTCACTATGGCATAATCACATCTAATTTGTTCAAAGTGCAATGTTGCTCTGTGAAAACTATAAACAGTTAGGTAATTTTTTCTATTTAATTTGTCAAAATTCCAAACAGGTTTCCAAGAATTTGTCTAGCTATTAAAATTGCATGAGGAAATCTACTGTCTGATATATCTAAAAAGTTACAGAGAAACAAAGTAAAAATATTTTAAGTGCTGTGTTAGTCAAGAGCAAAGTGCACCAAGTGAAGGAAATGGAGTGTCTTTTATTTTTAAATGTTTAGAATTATATTCAAAACATTCATGAAACATGACTATATTATCTATAGTAGTCATGCAATATACAGCATTTTTAGCCACTATAATGCAATCACAATCTATTTTTCATAGTATATTTAGTACTAATATTTCCATTTATAGTTCCTCTAAATATTTGCTTGGGGGGGTTGGTGTAGAATTTCTCTATTACTATCTTTCTCTTCTTTCTTCTTTCCATCCATCCTCTATTTCATTCCTTTCTTAAGTTGTTCACTTGGAATGTCGTAAAAGGTTTAAACAAATTCTGCAATATCTTATCGCATGTCTAAATCATCTGCTTTTCTGTTGAAGCTAAAATAACCAAACCAAATGAATCACTGTCTAATCTTTTCAGACTCATGTTGCCTGTGCAGGACAGAGTGGAAGAGTCCCGTGAGGTTTCCAGGACTGCAAGCTTTTACGAAAGCACCTGGCACCTAGTTATTCCATGGAGTTCCTGGTGGGCTTGAACCACTGACCCATCCTTTAGCAGTGAAGTATTGAGCACTAGTTCACAAGGGCTCCTTTACTATTAAAAGATTTTCTCTACAATGTATTCAAATCATTTCACATATAAACATATTCTCTCCCACCATCCTAGTAAATCTAAGTGCATGTGTTGGTTTGCTCTGAGGCAGAGATTCTTTTTAAATAAAGAAAATAGTTGACTGGAAGCAATGGTATTGCTTCTATCTATGGGCCATTATTTTTATTTCTTTTATATCAAGTTATCCTTATTATTTTCTTTGGATAAGTGTGACATTCTTTCTGAAAAATGCTTACAATTTTTAGAAAATTATGAATTTGTGCATTCCTTATGCTTTCCTTGGGAATACTTACAGACATTGTGCTCTAGGCTGATTAGAACATTGTTGTCATGCATCCCCTGAATTTTTTTCTATTTTTTTGTGCAGCTTGGATAGCCTCTTAATAGCTGTTCATATAATTCAATTATAAAGTTTTAGAGCCATATATGGAACTTCTCTCTCTCTCTCTCTCATACACACACACACACACACACACCACAGCCACCAGCACCCTACTATCATATGATATCTTTAGAGGTGTAGGGAAACGAACACTTGAAATCAATGATTTGTTATTTTTAAAGTAAATTATGTTGGGTGCTATTATAAAATAGTCAAAGGACAGAGTGTGCCATTTTCATAATTCTATTTTTAATAACCATTGAATGAATCATGTTAATGGCGTAATTTATATTTCTGTCATCTTGCATTTCTGTGTCATGATGGAAAATAGACTAAATAAAGCCTAAATATTTTCACCTTTTCCCCACTTTTCATTTGCCAGTTGATAACAGCAATAGGCTATCTGATTATGTTGAAGGTGACATGATGATTACTTATGTAAACTTACCTATTTAGTTAATATTATGGATAACTTGCACTTGCACGATCGAGCTCTAATGCCTCAGTGGGTTAAATATTTGGCTGCTACTGGCAAGGTCAACAGTTCAAAACCATAAACTTCTCATTGGGACAAAGATGAGGCTTCCTGCTCTCCTAAAACTCGACAGCTTCAGGAACCCCCCGGACAGTTCTACCCTGACCTAGCGAGTCACTCCGAGTTGGAGCCCACTACGTAGCAGTGAGTTTAGAGCTTAGTATACGTGCCTTGCATTTTTAACTTCATTGCATTTAAATAAAAGTGCAAGTTTTCTAACTCAGTGGTTACCAGCTTTATTTTAAATTGGTTAGGTTGACTATAAGACTAAAAATTAAAAGCAAATTTAATTAAAATAACTGATCTAGATTCTGGTTTCTGTAAAAGGTTATCTGAATGCTGGGTGGAGGCTCAAAGTTGCTGAGAGAGGGTGGTTTTTGCACTCCGGGTGGGTACAGAGCTTTCACAGATGTCTTCACCTCCGTACTGCTGACTCACCGTCTCACAGCCTGAAATAGCAGAAGGGACTTTTCTTCTTGCAATGTCACTTCAATGTCCTCAATCAGAAAGTTTAAAATGCTCACTGTATAAGAGAGATGCTTAAAAGAAATCTTTCCACTAGAAATAAGAATATCATGAAGGATGAATTTGAAGGCGAGAGGCGATAGATACCTGGTGTCCACTAAAACCTACCGCCACCACATTGATTCTGTTTCCCTGACCTCATAGGAGAGAATTCCACAGCATTTTTAAGTCTGTGAATCTCTACAGAGGCCAACTGCCTGCCCTTTCTGCCATGTAGCAGCGGGAGGTTTGAACTTCCACCCTGTTAGCCTTCTGTTCTTAACCAACTCTACCACCAGGACTCTAGATAGCTGCCACAAAAGGCTACTGCGATACATGAGTGTCTTAGATTTTTTTATTTAATATTATAGCACTTATATCTTATTCAAAGAGCTTGCTGGCATAGTTTATTACATGCTGGGCTACTACCTACAAGTTCATCTGTTTAAGAAAAGTAAGACAGTCTGTTCCGGTAAAGGTTTACTGCTTCAGAAAGTCAAAGAGCACTTCTACTCTGTCCTATAAGTCGGCCGTGAATCAGAATCAACTCGATAGCAGTTGGTTGATTGGTGTTGTTGTTTTTATTTTATAATTGGTTTCTGTTTGAAATGAGATTGTGTGCCACAAAAGAATTTAATTCAGTTTCGATTTTACTTTTGCTCCTTTTATAAAACCTAGACCAGTGGTGTTAGATTTTGGGTTTTTTTTTAAGGCTATAACCTTTTTCTTTCTCTCTTAAACAAACAAACAAACAAAAAATTCCTTCAATCTTTCCCTTTATTTGTGGAATATAGCCCAAAGAAAAGCATACTGTATGCAGTTGTACATCCCGTCTTCTGGAAACCATTAGCACATGCCATTAATTTCCTCACTCATGTGCTTCCTGCTTCCGCTCCTTCTTCTCATTCATCGCCTCAATCCTTTTCCTCCTCTTTCTTCTTCATTTTACCCACTAACCCTTCCTCTTAAAAATACTATTCCTTTCTCTCTCCCCCTGATTCTTGCTGCCCTCTATGTCTTTAACATCTTTCCTTTGGTATGAATTAGTTTCTTAAATTTTTTCTTTTTTCCTTTATAATAATGGTGTCATTAATATATCTTCATGAGCTTGACACTTTGTTGAATATAATCCTCCATTTTTGTTCGTATTATGAGGGACTAGAAAGATTCATCATGCTTTTTTAAGGATACAGAATACTCCATTGTGTATATAAGAAGAATCTGTTTGTTCCTTTACAGATTTTTTTGTTATTTTCATCTTTTTGCTATTACAGAAATTGCTGCAATAGACATAGCTATGCATATGTCTGTTGATGTATTGTTATTTACTTCTTTAGGGCATATAACAAGTAGAGAAATTGCAGGATCTTACATTTGATTAAGAAAACATCATGTTGCTTTTTATAATGTTTATACAATTCTGTAATCCTACCAGCAATGTTTAAGTATCCGATCTTCTGCATTTTCTCTAGCACTTATTATGTTCTGTGCTTTTAGAAATTTTGCTAAGAGTGTTGGTGTAAGACAGTATCTCATTGTCATTTTAATTTGTATTCCTATTTTGGCTAATGAAAGCAAGCATTTCTTCATATGTTTGCTGGATGCCTTGATGCTATATTTAGTAAATTGTCATTTTATGTCTTGTGCCTACGTACTGTTAATGTTATTTGCATTTTTTATTAAGGTGGTGTTTCCTATAGATTTTTGATACTAACCTTTTATCTAATTTAACATGGCCAAATATTCCTCCCTAAAAATCTGTGTTCTCTTTTTAGTTCTTTGGATGAAATCTCTTGTTGTACACCATGCACATTTAGAATTTTCCAGTCCCCTATTTTGTCTTCTATATTGTGTTTTTTATTATTCTTGGTAGTATATTTATGCCTTTTTTGCCTTTATGCTTTTCACGGATGGTCTTTATTGTACTGGGGATTATATCTAGATCTTTAACCCACCTTGAGTTCATTTTTCCATGTAGTGTGAGATATGGGTATCACTTCATTCTTTTATGGTGGAAATCAATTTTTCCAGCCTCATTTCTTGAAAAGACTATCAGTTTAGCACTTAGAGTGTTCTGATTCTTTAACAAAGATCAGGGGTCTATGAGCCCTGGGTTGTATTTCTAAAATCTCTTTTCTAATCCACTGATCTACATATCTACCCTTGAACTAATACCGAACTGCTTTAATTATAGTGACTGTATAGTAGGTTTAGAAATGTGGGAGGTAACAATGTTTTCTATATTCTGGCTTTCTTTCTTTTCCATATAAAGTTAGTGATTCATTATTTAATTCTTTGAGGAGTTGTTCTGAGCTTTTAATTGGAATCGCTTTGAATTTATGGAACTTTTGGATGATATTGATATTTTCACTAAATTACTGTAAGTCTTCGTATCCATGAGCATGGAATGTCCTGCCATTTGTGTGAGTCCCATATGGTTACCTGGCTTCATTCTGCTTGTAACATTTGCCTTTTCCCATTTTTTAGCTTTGCTAGTGTTAAATCAATTTTGTTCATCTTTTCAATGATCCAGTTTGTCATTTTTATTTTTCTATAGATTTAAAATAAATTTTATGATAAATTATTCCCTTCCATTTTTTTCCTTTTCCTCTTTTGTCTAAAGTTTCATCTTTCTGGTATTTTCCCATTGTTGTTTCTGATGTTGTTATCTATTTTAATTCATTCTTTTTTAACTTGCATTATAATTGCTTTCTATGAAAACAGTTTTGCCATATTGAAGAGAGCTTGGTACGTTGTATTTTCATCTCATCTGTGTCAAAGAATATCTAAAATTGTGCTCTTTATTTCTTCAAAATTCATTCATAGATGTATGGCTTATGTCTCTAATTCACATAGATACATCATTATCATTTTATGATAGAGAACACCATAAATTATCTCCCTGAATTTGAAGGTAATTCCACTGATAGCATCAATAATTTAGGCTTTGGCAAAGAATTGAAGGAGCTGTTGAAGAAGGGCAATTTTACTAGTATAGGCAGCTCAAACCACAATATGTGAACTGATGACTTATGCACATTAAACTCATAAGTGAGTGGAAGCTCTTTACACAGACAAGAGGGATTTGTGATACGGTAAAATCTTCAATAACACTCATTATTAAAGGCAGAACTAAAATTAGCAGATAAATACGTTTCACAAGAAAGCAAGGCAGCCATTCAAATAGTAAATATTTGGTAGTTCCAGGCATTCTTCATCAAGCAGCCTCAAAGCAAGGGTTCAGAACCAAAGCCCAGCCCTCACCAATTCCATAACCTTATGATAGCTGTGATCCTCTTCTTCTCACACTAGACCATTGCAGTCTTACCTTCAAAGGAGTATATTAATTCCTTAGGTCTTACATAAATGAGTTTGAAATAAGGCCCATTTCAATTAGTGGGGTTTCTGCATGGAATACTTGTGATGTGTGTGGGTTATGAAGGATATTGTGTGTATTGCAAGGACAGAGTCTAAGCTTCCAATAGTCTAAAGCACACAACTCTGGTCACCGAGTTCTGTGACTAATTAGGAATAAAGTACCATGTGTATACACCCCCTGGGTTCTGTACCAGTACTGTTAAACAAATTTTCCCAGTGGTTGGTTACTTTGCTCAGTTTGCCTACCAACACAAGTACAATCACCTTCACTAAAGCATTGTCCTCATTTAACTTCAATTTTTCAGTAATGTTTGCTTATCACTCCTTTAAGAATGTCTGTTGATTTCCATCCTTCACATACCTCTCACTAGTAATTATGTCTTAATAGAATTTTGCAAAGTCCACGACCTATCGTTGGACATAGAAAGATTAAATTTACAGGATTAAAATAAACTAAATCTATTGGAATCAGACAACAGGGAAATAAATATTATCAGTGCCCCCCCCCAAAAAAAACCACACACACAAAAAAGGAGGGATCGATTGCAGAACATATAGCATATAAAAGTTTGAGCTTAAGTGGAAGAAAATTGAATAAATCCTGCACGAGTCAACAATGGCCTTAAACATATCTCACCAGAAGTTAGAGGTCATCTAAAGGAGAGATTTGACACATTCAACACTGATGAGTTGTGAAACAAGTTTAAGGATGCTACACACAAAGAAAGCACGAGGTCATGGGAAAAGGCAAGATAAAGAGGAAATGGATATCAGAATAGATTCTGCGACTTTCTCTTAAATGCAGATCAGTTGAAGCAAAAGGGAAAAATAAAGCAAAAAAACCCTGAACAGAATATTGGAACAGACTGGTCAGGAGACAACACCAAAAGAAAAACTCACTGCTATAGATTCAGTTATACAAAAAGTGTGTTTATAAGACAAAGGAGAACTGCCCTTGTATGTTTCTGAGGATAAAATTCTGGGAGTACATAGCCTCCTCTTTCTCCCAAAGAGAGATGGGTGGTTTTGATAAGGTGTAATTGTGGTTAACAGCTGAATGTGTAACCTGCTATGCCACCAGAGCTCCTGGTATCAGAAGACAAAGTACTATGATGAAATGTGAAATGACTTGAAGCTAAATATCAAAAGGGAAAAACATATTCACCATTTCTCATTTGAAATGGAAATAGTTGAAAAAATAACTAACCATGATAATGAAGACTCCTGGGCACAAAATCTTGAACAATGTAGGAAACATTGACTGAAGGTGGAAAAGATAAGCAGAATCATCTTCTCAAAGTACACAATTGTTTCTTGAACATTTCAGGAAGTAACAAAGCATTAAGAATCAATGGTATGGAGGGATGATGTCCAGGCTCCACTTAAGGCATTGGCAAAAAACTAGGCTCCAAGAAGTGACAGAATACCTAGTGAAGTATCTCAAAAAGTAGGTTCAAAACTGGAATCATTTTTTCATCTGTTCCAAGAAGTTAGAAGACAGCTACTAGTCAACTGACTGGGGGGAAATCCAATTGCAATGCAGAAATCATTGAACAACATTATTAATAGCGTGCTAAGTTGATTCAAATACAGTTGCAGCAGCATATTGGCAGAGAACAGCCGGAAAGTCCAGCTGAATTCACGGGGGCTGTGGAATGATGGACAGCATTGTTGCTTGAAGGTAGAGGTAACCTGAAAGAAAGGGACTTACTTGTGTTTCATTTATCTATCAGAGGTTCCCAAACTTATATTGTCTACTGTCCTCTTAAAAAAAAATCCCTCATGACCTTCCTAGCAAATTGTGGGTAATATTTCAAAGAGGAGGAATTTTAGAATATTTGATTGTATTTATGTGAAATCTATATATATATACTAAGCAGCAATTGTTGGAGGAAAAATGATAGTGCATGTTTTCAAGTCAGGAAAGGTGTGCACGTACAGTTGGGTTGGATCACTTCACCACATCTATCTAATGTGTACACTAAGCAAATAATCTGAAATCAAACAGGACTATACGAGGAAAATATGATATGAGTAGAGGAAGATTTATCAAGCACCTGTGATTTATGTATGAAACAAGAGTCAAACAGATGTCTCCTTAGAAATGAGGGGAATAAACTTCATCTCATGTACAGTGAGCATGTTATCAGAGACACTGGACTCCAGGGAAGAGAGTCTTAATAAAATGGAAGGTCAATGAAAAGAAGGAAACCTTCAAAGACATTGACTGACATAGACAGTGACTAAAATAGATATAAGCATGACAACAGCCATGATGAGGTAGTTTTATTCTGTTTTCAGACAGACTTGATGGCACCGTACAACGGCCATCACCTCATTCGATTAAAGGATGTGTAGTTCTTCCGTGTGACTCATGCCCACTGGGAATGTAGCATTTTGGGGGGGTTGTTTGTTTTGTGAACAGCCCTTTGCACATCTCTGCCTTTTAAATTGATGGCTCAATTTACATGCATATTCATTACAATATTATCACTCAAACATTAATTTTTAGCACAACTATATATAGAAGGGGCTTAAAATGTTGATGGAAAATTTTTATAATCTTTTCATTGAACATTTCCAAGAACTTTTTAAAGTTCCTTCATATGGATGACCTCAGAAGAATTCACTAGTCACAAGTTATCATGCATTTACATTTATTATGCTTGTCTACATGACATCAGGGGATAGAATTGTTATAAGTTCTGTATCCACCTATCTCAACTTGTCTGTCAAGACTAGGAAACTTGAGAGATTTCAACATTTGATATGAATGTTTCTGAGAAACAATACAAATTGGGGGTGGGGTAGGGTAGAGGGGAAATCTCTAAAAAATTGAGCATTATTTAGTTGTCTCTTTTTTCTTTAGTCGAGTCTCTTTATATACAATTTACAAAAAAAAAAATTGAAGTCCTCAAGTGGCTTCTCTCTGAAACTAATCCCAAGAACTGCGGGAACAAGCATGTCTCTGATCAAACACTATGTATCCAGGCAGAGCTGTGCTCAGCTTAGTTGGAGAGAGCAAAAATTTTCATATGTGACACAATTTAGAGACCAAATTATAAATTTTGAGATGTATTTTCTACTATAATAAAAGGGTGGTTGATGGATTAGTGAAGAACTTCATTAAAAATATTAGATTTGTAAAGAGAATCTAGAAATGGGAAAACCATTTGGTAAATTCCTGGACTCTGAACTGAAACACTCGTACTCACGAGGCACTCTGAGAGAGAAAGACATGGCAGGCAGCTGCATAAGACCATAGTCTTGGAAATACCATGTGCAAGTTAAGCTCTGTGGCTAGGGTGGCCTTGAGTTGGAATCAGTTTGAAAATCACAGGTGACCACATTCCAGGCACCGGGCTATTCTCAGTTCCATGATGGAGACTGGAATTTTGATGGTTTCATTATGCAGTAACAGACAAAGCACTCACTGGAAATAGTGAATATGCACTAACTGAATTATTGCAAATATTGAGTACACACATCTTTGCCTCCTTTGTCACTAATATGGACAACTTTCATAATTTAGAGTTTTACTGTTTTGTCTCATATGAACTCACCTGGCTTATGAGTAAATTTTTTGTTGTATTGGAAGCATCTGAAGATTCTTATTTAATTATTGCAGCAAGAGTTTGGATTCTTCACAATTATTTCTTTTCTGTGATTGTTTTTGAAGGGAATTATTTGTTTTCACTCACAGACTAGAATATATCTGATGTCAGATATCTTTACTTCAAATGAGGTCCAGGTCGAATACATATAATAATGTCAACCAAAAAATAAAGCAAGTGAAAAACTCCAATTAGAAATTGTCGTTTGTCTATAATTAAGTTTTTAGTGTATAAGTTTACATCCCAATTTTCTTTGTTGGATAAGAGGTCTGTATATGTGAGATTATAATGGCCCTAAACATAGGAAAAATTGACGGTATCCAAACTTTCATTATCAGTGTATTATTCCCCAGTATTATGATATTATATAAACACACATATATCTATGAATACCTTCTGTTTTAAAATGATTATGGCGGCATATGTACAAATGTGCTTGATACAACTGATGTATGACTTGTATAAAAGTTCCCAATGCAATGACATATATATATAAAAGGAAGCAATTTTCCTTGGCCAAAATGTATATACATATAAGGTATATTACATAAAGGCCCATTATACTCTATGCTAAACTAATCATATTTATCCAACAGACTTCTGAAGATATGGCTTTAAAACAAGTTTTTCTATAAAAATGTGTTGTCTGGGGAAGTATAACCAGCAAAACATAACCACTGATTTCATCCTTCCTATACATATGAATCACTGAAATTGATTTCATTCTTAGAGTTATTAAACAATTCTCACCAGCTTTTCTGATTTGTTTTCTCACATTAACATAAATTCTGTATCCCCTGAGCTTCCTATATAATATTTCAGATTGCTATTGTCACATAGATACTATATAGTTTGCTATTAAAAGAGCATAATCCAAAATGCAGTTATGATTTTCTAATCTATTATTTGTTTTTTTTAAAACTCCAGTGTATATTTTTGGTTTAAAGTTGAAAGATTATCTTAGGAAGGACAATAAATTCAGTGGTTAATTCAAACCTCTATAATCCAGTAAGTCTGGATTCTATGAGAATTTTTTTTTAATTTTAATTCTGTTCTGTACTTCCCCTTTTTGGAAGAAATATAATTACTCGATTTTCTACAAATAGCAATTTTGTTTGCTATTTACACATAATATTGGAATTGTCTAGCCTAGATTTTCAATAAACTCTTTTCTACTACCAAAGCAGCATTTAATTTTATAATCACAGTTAAAATGACATCCACTTGAGAATAGATGAGCAGAATGAGCATCCTTCTTTTGTATCATGTACATGTGTTTAATAGCCATACATCATTATCTTAGTTAATTGAAGATATACTCTCATTGTATACCCTGGATGTCAAAACTGTCTCAGAATTCTTAGTACTTTAATTATGGGGGTTGAAGGGAACATATGTTAGAGACTTACTTAATATTTGCCTTATTATTCAATTGAGTTTTAATGTTTGACTTATTGGTACAAAATTTTATAATTCAGAGTGTAATACTGAGAAGGCAAATATTTCAACTTATCATCCTTAAAATGTTATTAACAAATTTAATGCTTCAGATATTCAGCAATTTCTGAAGTTGACAATTGAACAATTAGTAAATTGGTCTACCTGTGCTTCATAAACTGAATCGCTGAGGAAGCAAACTCTATAGGTAGGGATCTTTAAGGAAGGGTGTTTACTTGATGAGGGTCTTTGGAAACATTTCCTGAGAGAAATGAAAATAGCAAGATTGAGTCAAAAGAGAAGTTGAACTGTGATATAATTACAAACAAAGACTTTAGTCGAGTCCAAGAGTAACTCTAGAGCTTGAATGAGCATTAAAAGACAATAAAAATTGAGAGAAAGGGCCAAATCTCTACGTTGACCAATCATTTTGTCTGGATTTTCCAGCAAGGGTTGGATTCATTACCACAGGTGAAGCAACATCTTTAACCAAGGGGAACTTTGGAGATTTCACTTTTGATTTCTCAGCAGCCAATATGCCCAGAAGCTGTAGGACTGAGGCTGTCATTTTCAAAGGGGATCTGCATAGCGTGTCTCAGTATGCACTATTCATTGATCTTGGACGTCATCTAAAGAATGAATGTTTTGAATAGTCCATGGTCCCATCTTTTGAAGAGGTTAATGATGAGGTGGATAGAAATGTTTGGATTTTAAAACCTTTCCATTCTCACTCATACAATTCTATGTTTTGGCATTGTTTTTTTAATGTATCCTTCGCTTTTTCTCTGTTAAAGCCACTGGCTTCTATTTTCACTTTATAAGGAGCAGCCTCACAGAATAATTGGAAAAGGTAATCATTTAGAACCACTCGAAAACAGATAGCTCACAAAGAATTACAATTAAGCTATTGTGTTTATTTACTGGGCTGCTAAGATAATTAAGGAGAGAAAGTAATACTGTGTTTAGACAGAAACAGTGGGAAGAAGAGGTTGAGCTTGTAGAACAAATTAAATCAAAGAATGTTTTATTGAAAAATATGATGCTTATCAACAAGTTCTCACTAACTAAAGTAATTTTCAATGATAGTGACTTCTTTTGACATTTTGTATCCATCACTCTCTTGTTCTGACTGTGGCATCTTTAATAAAGATAGTTGGATGATTATTTAAGAATTCATATATTCCAAAAAGAGCTACAAACTAAGGTGAAAGAAATCATTTCAAAGTAAATGACACTATGATCTTTGGATAATTTATTGAAAATTGTACATTTGGGGTTTTCAAAAAAAAAATTATTAAAAGGGTCAAATTGGTAGCTAGAGAGACACAAAAGGGAAAATTTTCACAAATGAAAACTCCCCTCTTCCCCAGAATGAAAAAAATAAAATTAAAGGTGTTTTTATGGTATTATTTTAGGAACTTCTTTTTTTAATTATTTGTTTTGTTTATTTTGTTCCAGACATTACTTGCTCCTTATAACTCTATGTTCACTAGGAAAAGAAAGCCAGTCCTGATTTTTCCATACTGAAACTTATTTGAAAATCACACATAAACACAAAATCAGAAGAATAACATACTTATTTTCTTTACAGTTTTCATATAAAAGTCAACTTTGCTTTCCTTAGAGACATGTTTTCACTATTATTAAACTTTGCTTGTTATATGTAAAGTAATATTAAGTATCTCTATATCCATCTCACCTAGATTGCTCCATTTATTATCTGTACCTGCAGTGTTATATGCAAAAGGACATTCAAATCTAATAATAAGAATTAGATCTTTTATTTCTAAGTAAAAGACTTGAAAAAAAATCTGTGATTGCTAATGCTATATGCTAACTTTACAGGTTTTGATTTTCAGTGGTTTAGTAGACGGTGAGCATGATGCTCTTCCACAATGTGGCAGAATGCAATCGTCCTCCATGATGTGAATACATGGGACCATGCAGTTTTCTTGGCGGTGTAACCTGTCTGCTGTATATAAGTGGATTTCTGCCAAAACTGTCACTCTGGACCCTGTATTTTCTTGCTATCTAATGTGTTCGCCTGGGTGGACTAGAGAAACAAATTCAGAAACATGCATACGTATAAGGGAGATGTGTAGATAGAGGAATGGAACCTTGAGAAAGCATCCCGACCAGATCAGCCTTAGCTCACAAGTCTGATGTTAGCTCATATGTTTGACGCCAGTCTGGAAAGTCTTCTTCAGATTCATGAGACATATGTAATGACATCAAATGTAGGACTGTCACAGGCCAGTTGGTAGAACATCTTTCGATCCAGTGGCATTGTAAGCGTCCCTGCACTGGCTGGGCTCTCTATGTGGCTTTTCTGGTTTCAGAAGTTTGGTTCTATCAGGTTAGGTACATGTGGCCTCTCTTTCGGGATGTCTCACAGGAAGTCATCCTTGTGGCTTATCAGTAGAATGTTTCCAAGGGACTAAATAAGAAGTCTCTCACTTCCAAGGAGAAATAATGTCAGATTTCCCAGAACTCTCAAGAGAAGCCATGCCTACACAGAGGTCTCATTGGCTAGCTCCAAATTGACAGACTAGACTCCATCCCACACTCCCAATTCTGAAACTGACACCATTATAGGAGACTGCCACCTGTAATCCCTAGTTCCTAGAACACAAAAAATTGTCAGTTAAGATGAAGATTTGGACTCACCAGCTTCCACAATCCTGTGAGACAACAGTGCTTTCCACTTGCCACATACCCAACACATGAAATTGTAACCTGTCAACTCTAATCACTGTGAATCATTACCCTGAAGCAAATCCACTGCCACTTGCTTCTTCCTTCTCACTGCCCCACACTGGCTTCTCTCTTTCAGGAGTTTTAATGCAAATTCCTGTGATACATACCACTGCTTTTACTCCTTAAGAGATTCCAATGTATTGGTTTAAAAGAAAATTAGAAAAAAAACATCTTTTTCAACACAAAATGATATACACTTCATTTCAATGGACTCTACTCCTCCCTCTTACTTGTAGTTCTATCTGTTCTTGCACATAGTCACCCTGCAATTCAACTCAACCCTCCCTTCTTTTGCCCTCAAATCTGTACCAACAGTAAAACCAAAACTAAACAAGGGTCCTGGTGAAATCAATATCCTGCTTACAAATGGAACCCCCAAGATATGATTTCAAATACCCACAACTTTTTTTATGATCTGTTACAAGATGTTGCACATAGGCAACATTGTACAATTTTACACTTATTAAATATCGAAGTATAAAGACTAGAAATGAAGAAATATACTTCTGAAATATTGAAATGTGGTATTTTAGAGGGCATTACCTACAAAATATTTACCTAAAAAATTATTTGGAGATGTCTAAGTGCTTTCTATTTCATAAGTCATTTTATCTCTTCTAAAACTGACCACCTTGAACTAAGTACCTAAATTAAATGTTCAAATTTCCCCACTTCCCCTAAATGTTTCAAATTTACAAGGCATTAAAAACATTTTATAGCTGAACCTCAGTGGCATAGTGGTTGTGTGTGGGAATGTGACCCACAGCGTTGGTGGTTCAAATCCAGCAACAGCTTTCTAGGAGCAAGGCTGGGCTTCCTACTGCCACCAGGGGACAGTGATGCCCCCAAAAAACAACAACAAAAAAAATAAAAACACATTTGAAATAAAGTTAAAACCATTTTATAAACATTTTCTGGCGTTGGAATAAACAGTTGCTATTTCTTATTCTCACTGACTCAAATTTTCCTTTTGTTCAAATATGTCTTCATTGTCTCTCTTCTTTTTCTTAAAGCATATTTAATTTGCCTTTGCTCCAGTGATCCTCTTACTGTTATCTCCAGGCATTGATCATGTGACTAGGAATTGCTTGTGACTAGGAAACATATTTCAAGGAATTTCTGTACCATTCCAGCTCATTCCCTCAGTTCTCTAACATTAATTCTCCCTGCCTTCCATATTTTTTAGACTCAAAAAGATTAAAGAACACGTTGATGATCACCCACTTGCTGAGAAAAATAGTCCATTACTTTGTGAATCTAGCCCAGATTTCACTATACTTCAGAATTCCATTGAAAGAACATAATGAAAATACACTATGGCTATGTTTAAGGTTTTGCTTCAAGACTGCTAGCCACAAGTCAGGCAGTTCAAAACCACCCATAACTCCAAAGGAGCTAGAAGGAGTGTCTATTCCCGCAGAGTCACAGTCTTGGAAACTCGTAGGCAGTTATGTCCTATCCTACACGGTTACTATGTGCTGACATCAACTCAATAGCATGGAATTTACTTTGGTTTGTAGTTTAAAAATTTCAAGGGGAAAAAGAAAGTTTGACAGTTGATGGAATGGTTATAGAAAAGAAAGATTTTAGTTGAGTCTGATCAAGCTACATATATTGCATCTCTCACTAGAGCTGTAAGTATGGACCAGTTTTAACATAAAATATGTAGATGTATATCCCTGATTATTTCTAACTGTACTAGAGGTGGAGTGAGGAGACATACTTAAAATCAAATATTGCAGGATTAGTCATGTGTAAGAAGCAGATATATTTTGTTTCCTTCTTTAAGGTCTGTGTTCAGTAGCATGGTAAGATTTGTGGAATAATATACATATATGATTGTGATTTTATTAGTCAATCCTTTCTATAAGCAATTCCTTTTAAAAGTTACATTTGCTTGTGACTAGGAAACATATTTCAAGGAATTTCTGTACCATTCCAGCTCATTCCCTCAGTTCTCTAACATTAATTCTCCCTGCCTTCCATGTTTTTTTTTCCCACTGAGATAGGATCAAAAGCCTTTCCCTTTATTGCTCTTGGCATCTGGAGGAAACTTCTTGCATTTCCTTGCCTCATTGACGCTATCTCTTCTCTTTATATAGTTCTTGAAAGTCTCTTTCTTCTCTCTTGCCCAAAGCTTTCTTAATTTTCTTCTCCCTTTGTGGTTATTTGACTGTGTAATTGTATTATTTAACTTTATAAATCATTTTGGGAGTCTGTGTATATCAAGGGAAAAAAGTTGCCTAAAAGGCAGTTGCCGTAAGTTGGAGTCTTTCCTGATCTTTACTTTTTGAAATTTAAACTGATATTCCAGAAAAGAGTAAATGCTCCCATATTATCAATTTTAGTTTATCTATTTTGCATATGTAATTCATTCTGCATCAAACACATTAACCACTTCTTTCCCTTTCTTAGAGAGTCTTTCATCACTTCAGAAATAACACTGAATGTTGAAAATTAGTTGCTATTATATTCCACAAAAAAGTTAATGTCCAATTTTATTCATTCATATTAAACAAAAAACAACATGAAGAACACATACTAAATCACCTAATCCATAATTACAGTAATAGATTCTTGTTTTTTGTAATAATCGATGATAACCGACAGATACTGTCAATTACCTATCTAATATCTTTGTTCTACAGGGTCTCTTGACTATCAGAACCTAATGTAGTTGAGGAAAAATGACAAAGTTTAAAAGAAATAATATTATTTGTCCTTTACTTGTATTTGTTTCTCCATACTTCCCTTTCTTTTGATATTTTCCATGTTCTTTTAGTAGAAAACATAGCAGATAATTACCTATCATTTCATCAACTGTGATCTGAGGGAAGGAATCATACATTAAGAATAGTGGAGTTGAAAAAAGTATTATATTCCTCATCACTAATGCATTTTTGAATTTTACAGATAAACCAGGTACTATCTGCCTGAGATTTTCTTGATAAATAAGAAAAACAATACCTCTTAAAGCACTGATAAAAGATCCCTGGCATGGTGGTGGTGGTGGTGGTGGTGGTGGTGGTGGTGGTGTGTGTGTGCTGCTGAGGCACTGAGCCACTAACCAGTTAGACACCAATGGCAACTTCTCTGAGGAACAATGAGACTTTTGCCCACATAAAGATTTACTCTTGGAAAGCCTCAGGGATAATCTTTCCCTGCCCTACTGGGCTATGATGAGATGTAACAGACTCAGTGGCATTGAATTTTTTTGTTTCTGTTCTTAAAAAGAGGAGAAACTTTTATTGTTATTTAGGTGAAGGGTAACAGAGTAAGTGATTAGTTTTACATTCAACAATTTAGTCACATTTTGTTACAACTTCTCCATTTCAATTCTCTAAATATAAAATGATATATTTTATATATATCATTGTAAGCACATTCCACTTATTCTTTGTGTTCCTATTTCCATTCTTCCTTTTTTGCTTACCTTCAGTCTTTGAGTAACTGTCCTTTATGTTGTAAATGATCTGTTATTCTAATACAAGAATGAGTTCACTTCTAGTTTCCACTGACCAAGAGACCTGATAGCTTTCAAGATTGTTCAGTTTGGTTCCACATTTATGGCACACTCTGTTCAGGTTACTATAATATGAACCTTTTTGGAGAAATTGGTAGAGACAGTTCTGGCTGCTCAATGGTTGACTTATGGTCCAGTATCCCATTTGATTATTTCCATTTGTCTTTCAATTTCAGTCATTCTTCTTTTCTTTTGGAGAGGGAAGGAGAGAGGGATAAATATTTGAACCCAAGGTGAAAATTTACTCTTGAATGCAATCACCACAAACACCCCATTAGATAATCTCCATAGAGCTCTAGAGCTAGGATGACCTTCACAAGGGAACCTTTAAAACAAGGGCCATGAAATGACCAGACTCTGAATAGGGGCTTTTCTCATGAAGTGAATGGAACTTTCTAAAGGACAAGTCCCAGAGACCTTTCACCTGATAGCCACTAGGATTAAATTCCAACCACAGTGGGAATGGAGAGGCAATGGGCACTGCATTGGATATGAAAAACTCTCCCTAAATACTCAACATTAAGGAAACACTTATGACAATGCAGTCAGCAGACAGACAATCATTGACCCTTTCAGGGATTGCTCCCACTTCCAAGAATTATTTTGCCTAAATTTAAATCCTACTAGTGACTGCACCATCTAAGGACTAATTGAAGATGGATATAAACATTTGTCTATTTTCAGCCTAGGCATGACACTGTTGAGTTGGTTCTAATTTACAGTAACCCCACGTAGAATAGAAAAGAACAAAACACTGTCCATTCCTGTGTCATTCACATAATTGTTATGCCACTATATCAATGTCCCTCACAGCAATCTTTCTGTTTATTGACAACCTTCTACTTTACTTTACCAAACATGATATTCTCTTCAAGGGTTGTCCCTCTTTGTCAAAAGTACAAAGGAATATTTTGTCTATACTTCTTTCAAGAAAGATGTGTTTGTTCTTTGGGTAGTATGTGGTATTTACAATATTTTCCAGCACCATACTTCAAATACATTGATTCATCTTTGGCCTTCTTTATTTAATATCCAACTTTTGAATACATATGAAGATATTGAACAGACCATGGCTTGGGTCAAGTGAACCTTAATCCTCAATTTGACATGCTTGATCTTTGAAAAGGTGTTGGGTCTCATTTACATGGAGCTATAATATATACTGAAAGCTATAATCCTTAAACTTCATCCATAAATTCTTCAAGTCCTTGGAATTTTGTGCTACCCACTTAGTGCAAATTGTTTAGAAAATTTCCACCAATCCTGATGCTACTGTCTTCACATAATCTAGTTTCTCTGATTATTTGCCCAGCATACCTAATAAATAAGCATGGCAAGAGGATGCAACTTTGATGCACGCTTTTCTTGATTGTACACCATGCAGCATTCTGCTATTTTGTTCATTCAACTGCCTCTTGATGCAGCTATATGTTATATATAAGCATAATAAGTGTTGGGGAATGTCCATTCTTTTCAAGGTGGTTCATACTTAGTTATAATCCACATGTTCAAATGTGTTTGCCTAATCAATATAAGTAAGTATCATTCTGATATTCCTTACTTTAAGCAAAGCTCCATCTGACATTAGCAGTGATATCCCTTGTTTAACATTCTCTTTTGAATCTGACTTGAATTTCTGGGAGTTCCCTGTCAATGTGTTACTGAAGTCATATTGAATGATCTTTGTAAATTTTAATTTCATGAGATATTATTTGATAATTTCTGGATTGTGTAGGGTTATCTTTCTTTGGAATGGGTGAACATGGGTGTATTCTATTGATCATGCATTTCTGTTCTAGTTTCCTTGACATAAACTACTGCAGATATCCAGTAATTAATCAAATTACTGAAACATTTAAAATTAATATCCTCCTCAATTCCTTGATTCTTTCCTGTCAAAATACAACAGAAGGAATTCACAGAGTTACTGTACCCAAAAACATTGATTGAAATTCAATCATTCCAATAGGTAGCATATAATCAAAACCAGTGCCAGTAAAAGAAGTCTAGTTGCATTGAAGACAACAGCAAAAACAAGAATGCAGGAATGGATTGAATATCAACAGAAATGTTTCAACAAATTAATGTAGCACTGAAAGAATTCTCAAGTCTATGCCAAGAAATGTGCATCTATTCCAACAGAATGTGAAAATTATTGAACAGCATGCACATAAAATGGTGATGACAATAATTTAACAATGATTTCAATGGGCCATAGGCATACAATTCTGAAATTCTCATAAGAGTTCATGAACCTCAAGAAAGTTTCAGGTGAGGAGCAAAAATAACACTGATGACATCAAAGGGATCTTGGCTGGAAGTAGAGAATACCAGAACAATATTTAGTTATGTTTTATGAACTACCGAAAGGTATTCAAAAGTGTGACTCATAATAAATGTGAGCAACATTGTGAGGAGTTAGAAATACATACAGAACAACTAAACAGGAAAATGTGCTCATGGGGAACTGCATACTAATCAAGAGGCAGAAATTCTAATAGAATCAGAGGATATAGAATGCTGAAAATTAGGAAAATTGTGAAATAGCTTTGAATTCTTTCACCACACTTTTTAAGCCTGCATGATGGTCTAACAATTTTGAAAATCTGGACTACCTGAAGCAGAATGAGACACCTGAATGGGAGGAGGACTCAATAATAGCCTACAATATGCAAGTGACAATTATTTGCTTTTTGAAATATAAAAGGAGTTGAAGCATTTTGTGATAGAGATCAAAAGACTTCAGTCATCACTAAGGTTCATCACTCAATGTAAAGAATCCTCACAACTCAACCACACTCTACAGCATAATACATTTAGAAAAGACTGAAGTTGTTACAGATTTCATTTTACTTGGATCCAAAATCAACAACCATGAAAGTAGCAGTTATGAAATCTAGTGAAATATTCTACTGGGCAAATCTAGCTTTGGAGGAGTGTTAAGGGCCTCAGACATCAGTTTGAGGACTAAGGTAAACATTTCCCAAGTCACGCTACATTCCAATGCTTCATAGTAAAGTAAAAACAGGACAATGAAGTATGGAGCAATCAGATGAATTGATGCATTTGAATTATGGTGTTGGAGAAAAAATATTGACAAACTGCCACAAAACAAACATATCTGTCATGGAGAAAGTACAATTAGAATATTTCTTTGAATAAAAGATGATTCAACTTTTCTTACAAATTTTGGAAAGGCTATCAAGAGAAGTCAGTCCCTGTAGCAGGAATTCAGGCAATAGTCAAGGAAAAAGAGGAATTCTTTGATGAGCTCAGTTTCTGCATCTCATTTAGGAATTTTAGTAGGTCCTAATTAACGTGATCTACTGCATACCCTGTCAGATTTTGTCATGGTGGTCTGACAGAAGCTAGCTTTTTGATATGAAGTCAGTCATGTTGTCCAATAATCAAGTCTTCTACATCTATCAGGATCCAGGAGCAAGTGAAAATAGCATACCTTTTTTTCAGAATTATGAAGATCAAGCTTGTTATTCTCCTACTTCTTTCTCCAGAATTCCATGATGCCCGCCCCCCCACCCAACCCCTGCCGCCCCGATCCATGATCCGCTTTGTGCCATCAAGGCTGCAGCAGCAGTTCTGCTTGCAATGCAGTTTGGTTTTCTTCAACAGCCTCCCTTCCTTTTCCTCTGCTAGGTCTCACTCAAATTGGACAGGCTTTTAGGTGATTTGATAATTAGATTAGATCAATCTAATTTCCAAAGGTGAAGTAGACAGAGGTTAAGTCCAAATGGAGTGCTCGTGGTGTTCCAGTCCTCCTGTGCATGGGTCTGTCCTTGACAAAATGTTGTTAGATGTGTCTCTGTGATCAGTGCCTGGCTGCAAACAGGGTCACTCAGTAACTCTCTTGTCTTAGTCTCCCTGAAGTCCTTCTATAAATGATGTCCCATCCAAACAGTGTCTTCCCAGGGCATCTGCTAAGCCTACTAGACTCAACGTAGAAGCCAGTTCGGAAATTACATGGAAACTGTGCTTTTAAATTCCAAAACGGTATGGTGACATATTTTCTGAAAGGACACAGTATGATGATATGGACTTATTGTAATAATATTTTAAGGGTTTTGTTTTTGTTTTTGTTCCTCTTCCCTGCAAGCTCAGATATCTCAGAGATTTCTAGGATTTCAATGTTGTTCTAGCTATCTCAATTCCAAATTTCATGGTTGTACCCTTACCATCATCTTAGCATAAAATACTTGCTGTGGCATGTGTTTCACCTTTCTCTGTCTTTTTTTTTTTTTGCTATCATTATAATAATCCTGGTCCTGACCATTAACCTTTCAACTTTCTGACTGCAGCGACTAAGAGTATACTTTTTCTTCCTAAGTGCCTTTCTGATATCCACATTTTGCCCTCAGTTGAAAGTTAAATAACCTTAGCTTTTAAATCACTATCTTTAATAAGGCAATGCCATTCAACATCTATCTATAATTAACATTTATACACGCATACATATAAATAATATTTAATATAATTTCTTAAAGGCTTGAGCTTGAGAAATTATTGTACATGCCAACTCACTGTTTACCACCAAGACCCCATCCACTTTACTGCCAATGACATTTTACAATTGCACGGTTGTAGCATACCAAGAATCATCAATGCTCAACTTCCACTAATTATGGCATCTTTCTTGCCCTATGGAGTCCTGGTGTACAGCAGTAAACCATTGGTCTGCATGGCAGTCAGTGAGAATTGCACAGAAGCTCTGTGGGAGAAAGACTGGGCTTTCTTTTCAAGTAATAGCCACGATCTCCAAAGCCTACTGGCGGTCACTCTGAGTCAGCATGGACTCTAGAACAGCAAGTTTTATTGCCAGGTGTCTTGCTAAAATTCCACTTTAGCATTTGATTTCCAGGTAACTTCTGCCATCATTTCTGTGCATTTGTTCTTAATCAGTTCTGATCTGTTCATAATGTTCTTTATGAAACACATTTTCAAATGAGTTTTTGTTTCTTGTTTGTATGCTGGGGGTTTATTTTGGGAGGGCTTGGAGACAACATCTATTTGGGGATGAGGTATATGTATTTCAGGAAAGGGCTTATTACACAAAGAAACAACTGAAACTAAGTCCATCTAATTCCCTAGAAGTTTTGAACCTGGGATGGTGCTTCACAAGGTATGTAAAGTTAGAGGATTTGCTTTATTTATTCATAGCAGTCATTTGATGTGCTTACATAAAGTCATTAGGAATATGTGACTATATCAACCCTACTCAGAAAAGACATTCAGCAATATCTTGCACCCATTTCTAATTAAAACACTCAGCAAAATAGAATTAGATGGGGAGTTTTCAACATAAGAAAGTCCATATATGTAAAACCAATGGCCAAGACCTCACTCATTCCCCTTGTGAACAGGAAAAGACAACTGTAGCTATTTGAAGCTGTTATGCTTATTCCTAAGTATTTCATTTTTGTATCTATTAATATTTTGTCAATTAATTTTTCAGAGTTTTCTTAATTAATACACAGGAATCTAATTTATTTTATATGATATTCAGCCACATTATTGAATTCATCTCTTGTTTCCAATTTTTTAATGAGCTTTTGGGATTTTATATGTAGAAAATAATATTCTTTCAAATAGTATGAGTTTTACTTCTTCTTTACCTATCTGTATTCCCTTTATTTTTATTTTATTTCTTGAGGGGCATCACTGCCATCTGGTGGGAATGGAAGGCCCAACCTTGCTCCTGGAGAACTGCTGCTGAATTTGAACCACCAAGTCTGTGGGCCAGAGTCCTGCATTCAACCGCTACAAAACCGGGCCTCAGCCCTCTGGATTCCCTTTATTTCTTGCTTCTGCCTAGCAATATGGACTAAGTTTTGCAGCACAAGGTTTAAAAGGAGTGGTGACAAATGTCCCGTCCATATCATGAGTTGCTTCATGGTTTCATCACTGTTTTTAAGTATTCCGTTGAGTGTATGTACCAGAGTTTCTTCACCCACTCTTCCACTAAAGGGCACTGAGGTTGTTTCTCTCTTTTTGCTATTGTGAACAGTGCTGCAATGAAAATGGTGTCACATGTGTTTTCATATTAAGAGTCTTAGTTCTTTAAGATGCATATCCAGGAGAAGGATTGCTAGATTGTATGGACCTAGAGAACATCAGCTGACTTAACTTGGTCAATTACAAAAGTACCAATATTATATGCAATTCTGACAAAAAGAAGTAGAGGAATAGCAAGCTAGATCTTCATAATTCTGGACTAAAGGGATACCATTTTCACCTGCTCCTGAGCCCTGATAGACTGGCCTCTCCTGATAACCTTTCCTAAGTATGTAAGAAAAGTCAAATCATCTTTGAGTCTAAGAAACATTCTCATTATACTTTTTCCAGGACTGGTATATTTGTTTTCTGGCAGTTGTTCATACCATTAGTATTTTTTATCCAACACCACAATCATTTACAGTAGAATGATAATGATGAAGGTGAGCAGGAGGAATATTGGGGGGGGTAGGAAAAAAGAGGAAGAAGAAAGTTTCCACTGAAGGACTATCACTGAGACCCCACTTAGAGTCATTGACATTGATCTGTCTGTTGCTGGAGCTGCACAATGGTTCCACGGTTCGGTTGAGATTCCCATGGTCAGCAGTCTCAAACCACCAGCAACCCATTGGGAAAAAACTGAGATTTTTACTCCTGTAAACAGTTACAGTCTCAGAAGCCTACAGAGATTCACTATGTGTTGTCAATGAGTTTGTTTCTGGGGTTTGATTGCTGGAGTACAGGCACATCGCTTCTGAAGCAGACATATCACCACAACATTGTTGTCATTGACACAGACAGTGAGCTTTTCCCTGTAAAAGGACATGACTCAGCATCTATGCACTCACTTACTGTGTTCGTATTGTATCAGTAGGTGATCCATAAATGCCTTCTGAATTAATTGACTACTAGATTTTATTAACAGATTTACATATGTATTTCTTAATGAGATAGTGCAAACAATTATTTGCCACTTCTATTTCAACAGCATAAATTATGGATTAGTAATCCATATTAATGCTAATTTACTCATTCATTCACTTCTTCACTGTCTCAACATCTAGTTTATGAGTGTTCTAACATGTGGTGGGCTTTACAGCACATTAAAGCAAATAATTTTTCTTTTTTCTTTTTTTTGGCATCACTGCCCTCTGATGGTCGTGGAAACTACCTAGTGCTGTTCCTGAGAGCCATCACTGCATTTGAACCACCAAGCCCGTGGACTGCAGTCCCATATTGAACCACTTATGCCACCGGGGCTCAGCCCCAAATAATTTTTGTTAATAGAATATATTTTAGTTTCCTTATTTTGTTAAGGGAAACACGGTGTTCCTCTTTGTTTATCTATGGGCTCATACAAAAAAGGCAGAGGAGAAACTGGCATCATCTCACATCCTTTGGGTGACTCTGGGCCATAATAATAATAATAATAATAATCGCTCCTGCTTCTTAAAGACATGCCAGTGTGGTATGGAGGAAATAATTATCATTTTAGTAGCAACCATCCTGTTATACCCAGGTGCTACAATCGCCACTCTACTTTGGATTGAATATAGTCCATGGATAGGAACAACAGCATTTTAAAATAAATATGACACTTCAAGAATTTGCATTGTGGTCACTCAACCACAGCATATATTTATATAATTATATATGGAAAATATTTTTCTTGAAATATGAACCTCATTTTTGTAACTCCTTTTCTATGAATATCTACCCAAACCATACAATAGCACGATTGTTCAAAAAGATAACTAGCTAAAAGTTATATGGCAGCTTTTATTAATCATCTTATTATATTTCACTAGTTTGCCCTGCAGAATATCTTGCTTTAGAATAATGTAATATGTGTATCACCCATTTATGCATATGTAAACCTTCATTTTGCAAATTTCCCCCTAATCATTATAGTCTCTTTCTTGCTTCAGTGGTTAGCCACCATATAATCTGCCCAGAGAAGACTTTTCCTAGAGGTAAGAAAAGTCAATTAAAAGCAAACACAGCTGTAATCTTAACTTTATATCCCTTCACAAATTATTCTATCTTCCTGAAGCATGTTTCAAGTACAAGTATCACTACAGTGAAACATTACAAACAACCATGTATATTAAACACACACAGATGTGTTTTTGGTGATGATAGTCTGGTGGCAAAGAGAACACATGTGGCTCAGAACAATACTAGGATAAATGAAAAGCCTTACTACTCTGGATCTAGTTCATACATGTAAAGACTTATTCCAAACAAGACATATTCAAACACGTCTCTGAAACAAGGATTCTCCATATGCACTTGACTTAGTCTTAATAAAGTCTAAACCTAAACTCCTGCTACGAGTTCATTTTGACTTATATGAGAGCCTTCTTATGATATTGGGCTACCAACCACAAAGTCAGTTGTTAAAAGGGTAAATGTGGTCGTCTACTCTCATAAAGAGTTGCAGTGCTCAAAAACACAGGGGCAGTTCTATTCTGTCCTATATGCTCTGTTCTGTACAGTCCGTATCTGCAGTCTTGTGAGGGTGCCTCTTTACAAAATTCGAATGAATACACTTAAGTCAGAGAACTCAGCTCAATGTTATGCAATTTTTTCCTTTTTTAAATTCCCAAAGGGTCTTCTTGGAAGATTTTCTCAAATAATAGGATTGTTTTAGGGTGTTGCTAGGAGAGTATTTAAGAAAATTGAAACTTGCCTTGATCAGTGAAAGGATGGGAACGCCACACCTTGAATTTTTTTTCGTTTTCTTCTAGACAATCCATCTGGAAATTCGGACAACAGAAGCTGCCCCCCCCCCCAAGAGTTCCATTGGCAAGTCTCAGCCCACTGGTCTCTTGCTGCTATGTTGATGCTAGGGGCCATGGAGTCACTTCTGACTCAGAGCAGCCCCACACACAACACAGGGACCAGTTGCTCCATCCTGCCCCATCCTCACAACTGCGCTTTTGTTTGAGCCAAAGGAGGCAGCTCCTCTGTCAATCCAACTTGCAATGCAACTTCCTCTTTTTTTGCTGCCCTCTTACTTTACCTGATGTATTCCTGCAGAAACTGATCTCTCCTGACTGCAGGTTCAAGGTATCAGAGACAGGGCAATGGCATTCTTGTCTCTAAGGTGTGTTCTGGCTAGACTATTCCCAAAAGATACTGTCTTGGCTTTTTTGTCAGGCTGTGGAACTTTTAATGCACTCCACCAGCAGCATAATTCAAATCCATTGATACTTCTTTGGTCTTACTTATTCAATGTCCATCTTTCATACACATATGTGAGGTTGTAAATACCATGTCTTGGGGCAGGCATACCTTAGTCTTCAAAATAATATGCTTGTTTTCAACCATTGAGTGAAATATCATGCAGCCGATTTACCCAAAGCAATTTGATTTCTTGAGTACTGCTTCTTTGAACACTGATTGTGGATCCAAGCCAAAAAAAATCTTTGAAAATTTAAATATTTTCTTCATTTATCACTTTGTTCCATATTAATCCAGTTGTGAGGATTTGGGTCTTATTTATATTGGGTGCAATCCTTACCAAATGCTGTAATCTTTGATTTTCCCCAAATACTGTAAATCTTCCTCATTTTCAGCCAGTAAAGTTGTGTCATCTGCATTCTAAAGATTGTTAATAAGCCTTTCTCCATCCTTTTCTTTTTTTAATGTTTCTTCTTAGAAACCAATTTTTCTGATTATTTGCTTACACATGGATTGAATAGGTACAGTGAGAGTATACAACCCTGTCATACATCTTTTCTGACTTTTAAGACATGATGTATTACCTACTTTCTTTGCACAGCTGCACCTTAATTCATTTACAAGCTTCAAATGAGCACAAGGAAGTGTTCTGGAATTCCCATTCTTCTCAAGGCTATCTATGGTTTGGTATAATGCACACATTCTAAAGCTTTTACATTGTCCATAAAACACAGGAAAACATCCTCTGATACTCTCTGTTCTCAACAAAAATTCACCAACATCAGCCTTGGTATCCCTTGTTCCATGTCCTGAATTCTACCTGTCAGTATACTGTTGCAACCACTGGATGATTGTGTTAGACTGGGTTGACTAGAGAAACATATCCAGAGATACTCATATATGTTTAAGAAAGAGTTTTTAATCAAAGACTAATTGTAGATTAAGAAAACATTCTAGATCAGTCCAGATCAAGTCCATAAATTCAATATTATCCCATAGATCCAATACTAATCCATAAATCACTCTTCAGACTCATAGAGTGCCATGTAATGATGCATAATATAGGGAGATTATAGGCCAGTGAATGCTAAGTCTTGGGGATCTAATGGTGGCTGATTCATCTGCAGGGCACTAGCTGTTATCAGCATGGCTCCATAAGGCTTGTCAATCAGAATGTGAAGCAGAGAGAGACTGTTCACCTTTGGGGAGAAAGAGAGGAAGTTCCCAGAATCCTCATGAGAAGACCATGTCCACAAGGAAGCATCATCAGCCTGCGACCTGATTGAAAGACTACACTCTACAACTTCACTTTTAATATCCTCATGTTGGTATGAGATTATGTAACTACCACAATGATCTTCAGCAAAGTATTACTTGTATGTGATATTAATGATACTGACTCGTAATTTGATCATTCTGTTGGGTCGTCTTTTCTTGAAACCAGCCTCTAACAAACAAAGGGTTCGTAGGCACAATTGTATGCTGATAACATATAAAGATAATAGTAAAGTCATAGAAGATAGGAGAGAGAATAAAATAAATGAGTAACACATTTTATGCTCACCTCACTTTCTTTTGGTGGTCTATGTGGAGGTGGGAGGAGAGAGAATATCTTGGGATATTCATAGGTAGCCATAAGGCATGCATATTCAGTAGTTACATATGTCACAATGTGGGTAGTAACTATAGTTAGGGCCCTGAACTCACAGGTGAGAAGACCTAATACCTGCACTGAGGGATGGTAGGAGGGGGACTGGGTGACACAGTGGGAGGCGATAACAATAGGATGTATGCTTCTGTAGGGAGAAAAAAAATCAAACCATGTGCTCACTGTAAGGCAGCAAAACTGCAAGGGGAGAATCTTTGGAAATTATATTTAAAGCCAGATAATATACTTGGACTTTAACTTAAGAAGTGGTGGTTTTCTGACCATGAAATGCTAGCTTTTCAGATTCTTTGTGCTTTAAGTTAGGGAAAATGGTCCATGTCATATTTCCCTCCAAGTGAGTTTCCAGAGTGCTTCATCAACTTGTTGAAATGTTTCAATTGATCTTCCATGAATTCCTGGAGCTTAGCTTTAGACTAAGACGTTCTGTGTCCTTCAGGACCATTGGTGGAATATCAACTTTTTGGTATAGTGACTCTGTATTTTTTCTGTCTTCTTTTGATGCATCCTTCATCATTCACAATTTTGCCCATAGAATGTTTTATATCGCCACTCATGGCTTGAAATTTTTTCTTCATTTCATTAAGTTTAGATAATGAATGCATTCCTTTGACTTTCTGACTTTTGTATATTTCACTATAATAGTTTACTTTGTCTTCTTGAGCTTCTCCTTGAAATTTTCTCTTTAGCTCTTGAGCGTCATCTTTTTTTTTTTTTTTAATGCGCCTTAGCTACTCAGTGCTCAAGAACAAGGTTCAATGGCTTTTCTAATATCCACCTTGATTTTTTTCTTTAATTTTCTTAAAAAGATCTTTTGCATTGTTCATTAATGGACATTCTTGATGTCATCCCATAGCTTATCAAGTCTTCTGCAATTAGTGTTTAATGTAGCAAAACATTTCCTGAGAGAGTCTCCAAATTCAGATGAAATATACTAAAAGAAGTACTTTGTCTCTTGTGGTTTCGTTTTCATTTCTTTCAGTCAAGTTGAACTTATAGTTGATGTTCTTTTCTATAGTTAGCCCTATCCTGTTTTTAACTGCTAAATTTTAGTTTCTCTAGAATTTCTACCAACAGATGTGGCCATTTTGATTTCCGTGGATTCCTGAGGAGGCTGTGGGCATATGTTCATATTGTTGTGTTGTTTTGTGTCATTTGTGTTGTTGATAAAAAGGTATTTACTCTGAAGAGATTATTTCTCTTGCAAAATTCTATAATGTGATTTTTCAGCTTCCTTTCTATCCACCAAGTCTATTATTTTCCAAGTGCTGTTTCTTTTTTTTTTTTTTCCAACGTTTGCATTCCAATTACCAATAATTCTCCCTTGAGTGTATCAATTTCAGACAGAAGATTTTGGGATGATTCTTCAGTGTTCTCATCACATGTTTTAGCATTTTCTACATAAATGTGAATAATAGTTGTATTGATTTTATTTTATTAAATCAGGGATAGGTTCATCAAAGGTGGATTCAAAAATTTAACAATCATTTCACTGCGCTAATGGCCACTTTAAATACGAAAAGACTCAAAAAGGTAGTTAAATATTTCATGCATTTATAACACAGAGGCTCACAAGCTAGATGATGTCATAAGAAAGTTTTTAAATATTAAATAGTGCATGGCCAAAGTAAAAAACTAAAACCATTATTTAAGATATCTTCTTATTATTTCTTGATTAGTGTCCTCACTTTCAATATCTCCTTGCTTTTACCTAAGCATAAAAGGTTGTGTGATTCATCCTTAACTGTAAGAATAGGAACCCATTCCTTTTAAGGTAGGCCAATTCAACAAGTCATTGCGTTCATGAAAACCTACATTGGACAGCTAAGGGTAACGTTAGCAGTCTCAACCCACAAGTTTCTCCTTCAGAGAAAATACTACTTTCATAAAGGTTTATTTTCTTTTAAACTCAAAAGGGCAAACTACTCTGTTTTAAAGGGTCATTCTGAGTCATAATGGAGTTGATGACAGTGAGATTTTGGCCCAAGAATTTTGCCTTGACAAAGAAATTAGCTAATCAATTGTTTAATAATATAAACGACTACAAAAACCAGTCGAACGCATTTTAAGCAGATTGTTTCTAGTCCAGCTATTTCTCTTTTTAGTTTAACCAAAAAAAATAAAAAAGGATCAGATTGTGTCCTCCGGTTGGAACAAATGGTTACCTGTTCAACTCCTGAGAGGATGTCAGTTTTCTCACACCCAGACAAGTTAGAGAAAAGTTCTGAAAATTTACTTCTGAAAACTTATGGCATGGAAATCCTAATGGAATGCAGTTATTCTCTGAAGTACCCAAGTCAGCAAAAGTTGAAATCAACCCAGTAGATTTAGGGTTTAGGGTTTGAGAAGGCATTTTAAATAGTTTTCCTTTGATATCATTATAAATTGACAATGGAGCCCATTGCTTTTCCATCTTTAATGTGCATAATCCTACCCACCTAGGAACCAATTAAAATGGACATTCTGCTTCAGTAGGTCAGAGGCAAAGCCTAAGACTCCAAATTTTAACAAGCTTCCAGGAAATAATGATGATGCTGATCTGTGGAGCATGCTTTGTTAGTTGATATGGGCTCTCACTGACAAACTGCAATGATAGAAATCTAAACAACTGCCTAGGGAAATTTGAACCATTGATAAAATGAAATGCCTCAATTTTACTGAGTAAAGAATGAAATGAAACTATCTAAATTGTCTCAGAAGATTGGATACAAAATATGTTCGAGTTGCTGGGAAAAATCAAAGGAAAAATGTGAGAAATAAAACAAAAAATTCTATGAAAAAATGCATGCTTAAGAGTAAGAACAGTTCTAGCCAAATTTTCTTACATGAACTCAATCTTGAAAATGATTTTAGTTCTTGGAAAAGGAAAGCATGTATATTTTTATTAGTATCATTTTTAATTTCTCTCTGAGATGTTTAATGATTGCTAAAGTATATGAAAGAAACAGTGGAGTGTCAAATAGGAGTATTTGGCATATACCATTCTGTTTTCATGTAAAAGAATGATACTTAATATTCGGAAAATAGTAAGTTTCACTCGTTTTCAAACCCAACTACAAATACACTTACTCTTGAGGGGTTCTCTTAATCTCTTTGGGTGTCAATTCTAATATGAAATATGAATTGCATATACTCTATTTCCCAACTCTAATCATCTTCCTAGTGATGATTCCAGTGTATATCATAGACATCTCTTTTTGAACTCTTTATTTTTTTCCTTAGCTGTGAAGATTGATGGCTATTAATATTTATGTCTCATAGTGACCCCCTAGGATGGGTAAACTGTCCTTGTGACTTTCCATGACTGAAACTCTTCACAGAAGTAGAAAGCATCATCTTTCTCTCTGTGACTTGCCATTGACTCAGTGGCAGTCAGTGAAAGTGTTTATATATGGCAAAATATCTCAAAAATTCGTTTTTTCTAAAACTACCTTTCTAATGTCTGATAAAGAAGTGATTCTCTGTCTGCATATCTTTCCTTCTGACCTCGCCTACCTAGGTCCTAGGTGGCTTGCTCTGACATACCACAATTAACATAAATTTTATCTACACTCCATGAGTGTATTCTGGATATACTCATGAAGCAAAGACCATTTTTCAGGGGGTTCTTTTTTTCCAAGGGGGTTCTTAAAGGCAAACAATCAGGAGAGTGAATAAGATAGTTTTGAAATAAAAGTGCAAGCATAATAATAATACTATCAGACCTCTTACAAATGACTGGATTATGGCTCTTCAAATTCCTAAAGACAGCAAAACTATCAACTTATTGATTAGCAGCCAAACTTAAGCAGTGCACCACCAGGGCTCCTCATTAGAAGATGAAATTCATATTTTCTGAGCTGTCTTAAAAAAACAATAGATTTAAAAATCTTATGAACCACAGTGCAACTCACACACACACATACACACACTATAAGCATGCACAAAATGCTTTCTGGTTAAAACTAGCAAGGTACGTTTTATACCTAAAGCTTCAGCCAAAGTCATTACATAGAGTCATGATCACTGCCATCAGGTCAATCGTGACTCATAGTGAGTGGATCTTTTCCTGTGGGCCTCTGAGATGGTAACTCTTTACAGGAGTGAAAGGCCTGCCTTCTCCCTTGAAGGAACTAATGGTCAGTAGGCTAATCTGAAACCACTATGTCACCAGTGATCCAAGAGTAAAGTAATTCCTATATGATGAAGTAACGACTGCTTTCCTGCTAGTTGTAGCTGAGGAATGGAAACTACTAGAATAAAAGAAAGCTCAAACAAGGGAATGTGCTCAAGTTGGATGATTAGAGTTTAAATAAACTAGGAAGCCCGGTGCTGTTGCTCATTCAATAATCTTAACATCAGGCTCACATTATGTTGATATTCAGTGGATTGAATTTTTACTGTAATTACAATTTTGAGAAAAATTTAGAATAAAATTAATGAAATAATTGAAAAAAGAAAATACCAAAAAATTAATAACTGACATAGTCTTATGGAACCATGATAGACTAATGATACTTGTTAGGTTATTATATAAATTTACATATGATAACATTATTATATCATCTTAAACATTGGAAAAGGTATGTTTTTAATTTTTTAATAGTTTTATAAAATTCACACATACATTCCCATTATTAAGTCACTTTAAAAAGGAGCTTATATACACAATCACACTTAGTTCTAGTGCTTGCTCCCTTCCCACTTCTGCATTATTTGCTCCCCTTTCCTCTCACCATCCACACTCTCAAACCTCAAACCTTATCCCCATATCACTAATAAACCACTGCATTTAGTTTTCTCTGCATACCCACTTCTTCTGTGTTCCATGAACTAGGAAACCTAAGAGAAACAATAAAAAACAAAAACCAAATGAAACTAAAAAATAATAATATAAAGATAAAAATTAAGAGTAAGAAAGAAAAGACCACCAGAAATATAGATATTTTTAAGCCAAAGTAGAAATTTCTGTTGTGGAATAAGCAAGAAATATTTATGGCTAGTGTAAAGTCCGGTTGGGATAAGAGGGAGGTCAACTGACCAAGCATCCTATTATATCTTAGTTCAATCCACCATAATCAAATTTATAAGAATCTCTGCTGGATACCAAAGCTTTTCTCACTCTTCACCTGTGACCAGAAGAGATCTCTCAGAGGCTTAATCTGATTAGATACTCTGCAGATGAATTTGGGGCAACCTAGCCATCCATAACCTGTTTCAAAATTGGTTGCTCACAATTTAAGCTATGATACTTTTTTCATCATCTTATTTAGGACTTATTATTATCATCTTCTGATCATATAGTTTTATGAGGCCATTTCCCACACAAAGGAGTAGAATATCTCTCTGCAAGTCATGAAATGAATATTACCCTCATTATAGGCACTTCATAAGAATCTCTTCCAAAGAGGAGACCTCACAGTGGCTGGGGTCACTCCTTTGGGAAGGAGAAAAAGGAGAAAACCATCCATTTGATGTCAAAGAAGACTGAGACCAATCAACAGACAAGGCACAAAGATGGAAGGAGGAGCTTACTGGAAAATCGAGTTAAGACCAGCAGAGGGGAACATTGATATTTCAGAGGAAGCACTTATACTTCTGTTGGTGAGTATGGTGTGTGAATGGAGATAAGCAGCCTCATACAAGGAAGGGAAATTATATAATAATTTTAGGGAACCTTGGAGGAGAAGAAACCTAGAACTATGTTCCTGGATAGAAACTGAACAAATTTCTACCTACTTCTGGGTGAACTCCGCCCTGCATGAAACACCTTAGATGCTGACCTTATAGGGAACATAGAGTCACACCAGAAGGACTCACACAAAAATCCAACGGAAAGAACTGGGCTCTACCTCAAAACCACCTGTAGCCCTTGGACATAGAACTGAAATTCCCTGACGGGAGAGGAAGAAAATGACAGCCACACAAACATTGTGGAAATGGCAGTCATTAGACCTTGGGTGGAACCACTGTCAATGGGAATCCAAAGATAATATTATTGCTGGCTTGTTAAGATGAATTGCTGGGCTATGGTAATATGTTTTCTAATATACTTCATAAACTTTTAAATTGGAATAAGGATTTAGGTTGTGTTTCAATAAGCATTTAATGAAATATAAACATGTTAGCTATGATTTAGAAATGAAAAGATTATGCAAAGAGACAATAATTTCAGCCTGAGCTTCCTAGCAACTAAAGAACAAATAACATAAACTAAGTCAGACCAATAAGCACTAATATACTGATAATGAGCATACGCAGGCTTTAAGAGAAAGAACTTTCAGTGATAATAAAATGGTAAAAATATCTCATGTCCTCTGTGCAACAATTAATGAGAAAAAGTGAATGATTCTACAAGAGCTAGAATGTTTTACTTTTGGCTATTTCTTATACCAGAACAAAATGAAACACATTGTACCAACCCTTAAAATTTCAAAATAAATGATATACACTGTTGGATTTCCAGGGAAGTAGTTCCAAGGAGTATTCAATTAATTTAGTGTAAGAATAATGCTATCATGATATCATTTGCTAACCGTAGAAAGATTTGCTAGTCTAGATCTTTGACTTTCAAGCTAAATTATACACTAAAGCCATTTAGGAGATTTAAGAGGGAAACAAACAAATAAACACAAAACTCCAAACCCTACATTATCACCCTAGAAATTCTGACTTGATTAAATTCAAATGAAACACTGGCATTGGTAATGTTTTTCAAGCATCCATGTGATTATAGTATGCAGAAAGGTTTGAAAAGTACTAGGTTAGAATAATGAAAGTTTAACATGTTTCTAATATTTTCCCTTTCAATATTGATTTGTGTCCAAGATTAATTTTTTGTGCTGTGCTTATGAGCTCAGGAAGAAAAAAACCCTCAATGTGAAATTGATTTTTCTCATGAGTGTTAATGTTTCCATATCATGGCCTGAGTTAGAAATGTCTGCAACACTCAGATAAGAAAATGATATGCTTTTTTAAAAGTCACTTGAGGGACTATAGGGGAAAAAACTGACAATCTTTTGTACAGATTATATAAGGTAATTTTCAAAGAATGAAATAATAAAATTGTCAACTTAATGCTTTAAAATTTGAGGATAGTAATATTAGAATTAATTGTTTGTATTTAATGTATACAAACTCAGACCTGGAGGAAAGGAGGGAGGTTGAAATAAATGGAGAAACCATTTAGATGTTGTGTGAGTGACTAACCTGTATTTACATTATTTCAGTTGAGGTATATGGAAAAAGGGCTATTCTGATGAATTCCCTAGAAAATCTATCAATGAGCTTTGTTGAAGCCTGCTACAGACTTTGTTAAGAAGGTTCATGTACAAATGAAAGGGGCCAAGAAAATATTTTTAGGCAATTTACTGAGGTCTGTAAAAGCATTGCAATTTTTCTGCCTTTTGTAAAGGAATATAGAAATCATCCAACTGAATTCTGATTGTGTACAGAACAATAGAGTTGGATGAACCATAGTGCTTTGATTTGACCCTAGAAGGAAGGCATAGAGAATAATTTGATTTTAAACATGAATTAAATAATCAATGAATCAATATACTACAAAATTTTTTAAACTATTGAAATATCAAAGATATAAATATTAAAGCATAACTTTGCGTGTCCACCTTCCTGATATGATGGATGATGACAAAAGTGTGCATAAGCAAATGTGGTGAAGAAAGCTGATGGTGCCTGGCTATCAGAAGATACAGTACCTGGAGTCTTAAAGACTTGAAAGTAAACAAGCAGCTATCTAGCTCAGAAGCAACAAAGCGCACATGGAAGAAGCATACCAGTCTGTATGATGATAAGGTGTTGAAGGGATCAGGTATCATGCATCAAAGAACTAAAAATTATATCATTATAAATGAGGGGGTGTACAGATTGGGTATACAAAGCCCATCAATAGGTGAAACAACATCCCCTTACAGAGGGGTACACAAGGTACAATGTAGCAACAATGAGATAGGAAATTTTCCTCTAGTTCTTAAATGCTTCCTCCACCCCCACCCCCACCCACTATCATCCCAATTCTACTTTGCAAATTCAACTAGACTAGAGGAAGTACACTGGAGCTGGAAACATGGGGAATTCAGGACAGATGATCCTTTCAGTACCAGTGGTGTGAGTGGGGATACTGAGTGGGTAGGGGGGAGGTGAAGTAGAAAGAGGGATCCAATTGCAGGGATCTATATATGGCCTCCTCCTTGGGGTATGGACAACAGGGAAAGAACACATCGGAGAGTGTATGATATCACAAAATAATAACAATTTGTAAATTATTAGTGGCTCATGGGAGAGGGGGAGTGGAGAGGGAGGAAAGGGGAAGTGGGGAGGAAGGGGCAATATGGGGAGCTGATGCCAGGGGTCTAAGTAGAAAAAGCATGTTAGAGAATGATGATGGCAACAAATGTACAAATGTGGTCTGCATACAATTGATCATAAGAATTGTATGAGCCCCAAAGAAAATGATTTATTCAAAAAATTTAGATCACATTTCTGTTGATTAAATGAGGTTCAAAATGACATTTAAATCCAGTATGAAAAAAAATTAGTGAAATTCATTTTCTGTTCCTTCAGCTTTGTGACATGAAATATGTGCCTACTGTAGTGTCTTACAAGTGAAATGAGAAATATTGAAGATAGCAGCTAGCTATCATGCTTGTCACTGGATTTGTTTGACATATTTGGGCACTGGTTCAGAAAAAAAAGAACTAATAGAAATATGCCATATCATAAGGAGATTTCCAAGCTAAAGATAAATTATACAGGCCTTACTTAATTGGACTTGCACTTCTATATTAATGCCAGAGAGGGGTAACAGCAAATCTGTTTCGATGGCATGCTTCTTTCTATTTGCTCACTGTGAAAGCAGATGGACCTTTGTTGTGCACAGCCTTATAATTGGGGGTGTTGAGGCACTGGCCAGCCAAGCAACTCTTTCCTCACCACACATGTGAGAATGCAAGAGATCCTAGAAATGCTACGACAAACTGATTTATATAATCAAGCACTGCTTTCCATTTAACCATCTCCTAGGTAAACAGGGTCAAGTCACTGAATGACCTCTTCAGTTAAATCTAGATCTAAAAGACTATGAAATAATTTGAAAATATTGGATAATAATTAGCATGTACAAAGTGTGAATCTAGGAAAATTGGAAGTTTTCTGAAAAATAAAATAGAGAACATGAAGATTTATAGTAGGCTCAAATTGACTAGCATTGACCATTTTGAATCAGATCATTAAATTGTCAGATACAAAGAGCAGGAAAAGAGCCAGCTCTGCACTTCCATAATGAGTTACAGTCTCAGAAACTAAAAGAAGCAGTTCTATCCTATCTTATAGGGTACTTGTGTTTGAACACAGCCTCAATGGCAGTGATTTGGGGGTTTTAGAGGTACATAAATCTCATCAAGAGGAAGGAGGGAAACAATGAAAGAAACTGGGAGCACATTTCCTTTATCGTTTTATCAAGAGCTTTCCAGAACAAAGGAAGGTGAAGGGCAGTGAGGACTCATTTCCTTATCAATAGTTTTTAAGAAAAGGAGAAGTTGAAAGTGACCAAGAGGAGATAGAGTGCTCTCAGAGTGAGAGAGAGACCCTGCTGATGTTGGGCCTGAGGAGATCTGGAAGGGTGATATCAACAGCCTAGGACAATTTAAATCTTAAGCCTTCAGACATGAGATCCCTAGTCTGATTCTAAATTCCAAGTCATCAAACCTAAGACCCTTTTGACTGAACATTGTGTGCATGCTTCCCTGTTCATGCCTGGGCAAGACTCAGCCATGCAGAGTGTGAGACCAGGTTCATGATTGGACCTGTTGAATAGGATTAGACTAGGAATTGCTTCGTTCATAACCTGATGATGCAGACAGGCCAATAAATCACACCTGATAACCCCCATAGACAGAGTTCATTCAATGGCAACTCACTCCAGTCCACATCTGCTGAATCTGATGCATTTCTTTCCTTCACAAATCACCCCACTTTATGTTTATGGGTTTGTATTGTGCGAGTCCACTTTTTGGTTTGAGAGATCTCAGACACATCAAAGCAGTTGCAACACAAGGATGTGGGTGAAAAAATGCATAAAAGTCACACCACATCCTACAAGGACAAACTTGACCCCTTGTTTCAGAGAAACAGCATGAACTCTGGGGTGCCTGAGCTTCACCTGTTCGGGGGAGGTACTCTACAGAAATCCAGGAGACCTGTTATAACCACTATAAAGATTGTAATATTCCATATAGCTATAGTTAGGTGCACTTCAGTGTTCAATACTGAAATACCTCTTTACTACCCTCATTCATTCTGTTCAGATCTCATTCTTTACAGGATGCTTATCCTCTGACTCTGCTCTGAATATAGTCCTTCACTAAAAACTTTATAATGAGTGAACACATTAGAGCTTCCTTTCTGAAGACCTTGTTTGCAAGAGGCTACAAATGACAGTGAAAAACTAAGAGTCCATTTGTAGAGTTTCCATGTATATTGTCTTCACTGAATTCCTATTGATCATTGACCAAGGGTGTGAACAAACTTTCCCTGAAATAGAGTGCATTGCAAAGTTAATTACCTCCATCTGTCCCTAGCTATCCCAGGGAAAAGTAGTCTCTTAGGGATTAGTCTGTGTATGTCTTTAGTGTGCAGTAATGAGGGTGGAATTGATATGAGTCATACCTTATCCATCTTGCCCTGACTGCCTTAGTTGGAAGTAGATGGACTAATCTTGTAAGTTTTTCTAATGTAAAATAATAGTCCCAATTAGGGTCCTGTTCCCATTTCCATAGTTCTACCTCTGAGATGTGCTGATCTGCCTCCAATCATGAATCATGGCAATTTCTTTTGTTCCATGCCTGACTGTAGCTCTTTTATGCCATGAGGACCTTGTAGTAATGGTCGCTCTTATTTGGATGTTGCATGTGTTGTCTTTGTCTCTTCTTTAAAACTACCAAACTCATTTCCATCAAGTTGCTCTGACTCATTGTGACTATATAGGACAGAGTTAAACTGCCCTTGTTGGTTCTGAGACTGTAATTCTTTTTAAGAATAGAAAGTTTCAGCTTTCTGAAACAGAGTAACTAGTGGTTTCAAAAAACTGACATCTCAGTTAGCAGGCCAACCTATAAGCATTGGCCAACAGAGATTGGAGTTTTTTGTACCCTAAAAAACATGGAATAAGAATGAAGGCAATAGGACTTGAAGTTTTGCATGCCCTCTTGATAGAAATATGGTCTACTCTGTTGAAAATGACAAATTCAAGAGAGATGACATTATATTTTCCCTCAAAAATAGCATTGCAAGATCTACACTGAACTATAAAACTATCTGATAGAATAATATCTATACATATATGAGAAAGTGCAGTCAATATAACTACAAATATAGACACCAAACACAAAATAAGATGATGAAGAATTTGAAGAACACCAATGTCATCAGTCTGAAAATTATCAATGCAAATAAAATGCTCTTATAATTATTGGAAATTGCAATTCAAAGAAATGGAAGCAAAGATAAAAGAATAGTAGCTGAAAAATGTGGTCTCTTTGATAAAGCTGGAGATCTCATGAGTGAATATTTTAAGACCAAAGACGTCTTCATGGTGAATGTCTTTTTTTAACCACATAAATGAATCTCCCAGTGGAATACACAGGAATCAAATTGACTACAAACATGGGAAGAACTACGAAGAAGCTTAATAAATTCAGTCAGAACAAGACCAGGAGCCAACTGTAGAGCAGATGAGCAGGTGATCACATATAAGTTAAGGATGAAGTTAAAGAAAATGAAAACGAACCTATGAGAGCTTATTACAAGCTGGGTATGTTGCACACAAATTTAGAGAGCAGCTCAAGAATAAATTTAAAACATTAAATACTAATGACAGAAGACTTGATGAGCTGTGGGACAACATCTAGGACATCATGTATAAAGCAAGTAATGAGTTATTAAACTGACAGGAAATAAAAGATCAAAGTGTATGTCAAAAGAAAAGAGCAGACCAGAAAATTTGAAAGGGTTGCTCCAGAAAATAAAGTATCATAATGAAATATGCAAAGTCCAGGAGTTGAAAAATATGTTCGCCATGTATCATCCTGAAAGAATGGAAGAAAATTTCAAGTCTGTATTGGAATACTGACCACAAAGAATTGCTCAAAATTCAACCATTTCAAGAGGTAGCATATGATCAAGAACAATGGTAGTGAAGGAAGAAGTCAAAGTGGCGCTGAAGGCATTAACCAGAAAACAAGCTTCTAGAAATTGATAGAACACCAACTGAAATGTTTTAACAAATTGATGCATCATACTCATTAAACTATGCATGAAATCTGGAAAGCAGACACTTAGTGAACTGAGGAAAGAATTCTTATTTGTGATCATTTCCAATGGAATGAGATTATCACAGAATATCACTAATATTACATGAAAGTAAAGTTTTACTGAAGATTACTCAACTTCAATCTGGATTCAGAAGAGGGACATATATCAAGGGATATCATTGCCTATGTCATATGTGTGGTGGCTGAAAGTAGAGAATTCCAGATATATATTTACTTGTTTTACTTATTATGCAAAGTTACTGGGCTTTGTGGATCATAGCAAACTGGAGAACATTGAAAAAAATGGGACTTCCGGAGCACTTCGTTGTGTTCATGTTGAATCTGAAAGTGGACCAAGAAGTATTTAGTCAAACAGAGCAAGGGATTTCTGAGTTTTTAAAATCAGGAAAGGTGTGGGTCAGGGTTGTATTTTTCCCCCTATACTTCTTCAATCTGTAGATATAGCTACAAAGTAGATATACCTAGCTAGTCTAAAAGCTAGACTACTTGAAACACTGCACATAAAATTTGGAGAAAAGCTTATCATCAACCTGTGATATGCAGATGACACAAACTTGCTGACAGAAAGCAAGGAAAAATTGAATCATTTACTGATGAAAGTCAATGACTGCAGCCTTCAGTATGATTTCAGCTCAATATAAAAAACCAAACTCCTCACAAATATACCAGTAGATAAATACATGATCAATGGAGAAAAGGTTGACATTGCCAAAGATTTCATCTTGCCTTATTCACAACCAATGCTCATGGAAGCAGCAGTCAAGAAATCAAATGATATATTGCTTTGGGCAAATACATTGTACAAGGCCTCTTTACAGTGCTGAAGAGCACGTTGGGAATGAGGGATGTGACTTTGAGCACTTAAATGTACCTGAGCCAAGTCATGGTCCTTTCAATGTCCTTATATGCATGTGAAAGTTGGACAATGAATAAAGAAAAGGGAAGAAATATTGATATATTTGAATTATGATGCCAATTAAGAATACAGGAAGTACAAATATCTCTGTCTGTGAAGAAAGACAGCAAGAATGTTTCTTGAAAGCGGGGCTAGTGAATCTTCATACAATATATTTTGGACATGCCAAAATGAGATATGAATGCCAGGAGGCCATCATAGTAAATTGGAGTAAAGTGAAAAAGAGGAAAGCTCTCAACAAGGGGACTGACACACTGACTGTAATAATGGACTCTCTAAACTGTTGGGTGGATGGTACAGTCAAAGGTCGCTGTTTGCAGACTGTTGTTCTTTGTGCTATGAGTTCAAACCAACTTGATGGCACCTATCAACATGGGTTATTACGCAAACATTTGTAGAAAGGTCCTGTCTAATATTCAAAGAAAGAGACCTTTTGTAATTAAGGTTTGGAGACATTTACCTTTAATCTCAATAGGGCTACTATTAGTTGAAATTGATTCACTGGTGTTAGATTTCAATCTTTTTGGTTTTATACTTGATAATTTTCCATAAGCACCCCAGATTTCAAAAGAAAAAAATATTTTTATTTGAAGTGTATCTTAAATTTTAGTGGAAGTTATTAGTTTTTCTAAGCTGAAGAAAAATAGTCAGTTGATTTTCCATAGTCATCACTAATATGTCCCTCAAAATTGTTTAATATAGCTTTCAATAAAGAATACAATATATTGCTGATGATATTTTAGTCTACTAAATAATGACTATGATATTTAGGGATATTACTTATTATAAGTAAGTCATTACTTATTATAAATAAGTCATTACTTATTATAAATAATATAATACAAATAGGACTAAGGATTGGCCTGCTCTCAATTTCTCATCCAAGAAATTGAAATTTTTATTCTGAAAAAACAGAGGGGGATATTTTTATGATCATATTCTCTTCTTTGTCTGAGTGTCTCAGGTATACTTAGCTTAAAAGTTTACTGTATGTCAATTCCCAGAACAATTAGGCAGAATTATAAGACTTTCTTCACAACTGCTGAAAATCCATGTGCCAGTACAGTTGTATTTGTAGCATAATAACTCTTATTGTCTTTAAATTATAGGTACTAATTCATTCACAGTTGGAATTTTAACTGTCTATAATGTGTTCTCACAAAAAAAAATACTGTTGCTATAGCTATTGACGGTCTTACGAAGACAAGTCGGTGTCAGTTTTGTTCCATTGTGGTGCTCTAAATATATCTTTAGTACCTTCAGTATCACACTTAGAGTTTATCATTCAGGAGTATGCATTTTTGAAGACAAAACTTAGGAATCATTCCTGAATGCTTCCATCTTCCCCATTCAAGTGAGAGCCAAGTCATGTTTATTCTATTTTCTAAATATTTCTATACTTATCTGTCTATTTTTCTTTTACCCTAATTCCCGTTCTTTTCAATGCTCAATTGGATATTCTGCTATCCTTTTGATGAATTCAGGGTATGATCAGAGTGTACTTTGAAATTAATAAATCTAGTAGCTCTTTTCCTCTGCTTTGAAATTTGTGGATCACTGTTGTCTCTGTTTCTATAATCTAAGACTGTATTGAGGGAAGTGTCTGCCCACTTCTGACCAGGGGGAAGTAGAATTAAATTTATTAGCCCACACCCATTCTTAAGAGCTCATACATAGCTCCACATTCCAACTTCTTTATCAATTTTGAAATGAAACCATTCTCCCAGGGTCTTTTTTTGCTTTGGGGACTATTTGATCAGCATTCAGATTGAATAAGTATTCAAATTGAATTCATACAGATTGAATAAGTATTAAAAAGCTTACATCCATGGCACACGCATTTCTTGATTTTAAATCATGCAGTAGAGTAGTTCCTTCTTCTGTTTGAATAACTGCCTGTCAGTCTGTGTACATGTTATTCACGAGAATAATAAAGTGTTCTAGATTCCCATCTTTTTCAATGGTCTCCAAAGTTTGGTACAATCCCCAGAGTCACACGTCTTTGCATAGCTAATAAAACACAAGTAAATATTTCTGGGTGTTCTCTGCTTTCAACAAAGTTCCATCTAAGAAGGATCCATCTTTATTTATGTTTCATTCCATGCTCTTTTATTAAGTCTAGTTTGAAACTTTAGCAACTCTGGATTGATGTAAGATGATAGCTGTTCTTAAATTATTATCAGTATAATTGTACTTGTATTTTGTGGTAGTTACATAATTTCATGTAACTTGATAAAGAGAGTGAAAGGGTGGGGGATATCCTGTCAATCAGGCCTGATGATGGCCCTTAGAGGAGGGTCACACTCTTGCCCTGCTTCACCTTCCTATTGACAAGCCCCAAGGAGCCATCCTGATGGCAACCCATGGGCCGGGAGATGTGCCTACCATCACCAGATTGTCAAGATTTCCCTCCCACTGTCCTGTGATCTGCCTGAATTCTGCATCAGTGTAAGTGCTGTGTGAGTCTCAAGGGAGATTCATGAGCCAGTATTGGACTTATGTGCTAATGTCAGATTTATGGACATGATTTGGACTGGGCTGTGATATTTGCTATATATATATATGGGTTTTTTTTTGGTATAAATTTATTTTTTATACACAAATGTGTGTTCCTAGATTTGTTTAGTTAACCTGGCCAAACATACATGTGATATTAATGATATTGTTGGATAATATTTACATGTGGAGATTATATAATTCAGAATATTAGCATGTAACAATTCAGGTTTAGAAATGCTCAAGTTGAAGTTCATATTGTCAAGAGAGAGCACTTTTCATATGTGCCTTCAACTACATCTCCTGTTCCTCAGCTTCTCGGTCATTTTGGCAATTAAGTTCTGCCCTCTGCAAGTGTTACAAAGTTCTGTTAGTGTTTCCAAGAAGAGGATGAAGGGCAAAAATTTCTACCTTAAGCCTTTTCCTAAAAGTGTCTGGCTCTAGTTCCATGGATCACAAAATCAACTTCTGAATTAAGTGCCTGGAGGCACCCCATACTGTAAGCCAGCAAAAGCACTCATCTTTCTCTGTGTGTAGCATAGGAGGCCTGCTACCTCTGCTATGTGTATGCATCACAGCCTCTGTCTCCTGGATCCAGGGTGTTCAGGAAAGGAATCTCAAGGTCCAGAAGACGTGCTGCATTCCCGGTTTTTCTTTCTTGGTGGCAATGAGACTTCACATTTCTGCTTCTGAGATGGCTCAGTTAAAATCTAACAGAAGGGCAAAAATGACCAATTCCCTTGATTCATACACCTAATTTGCACGTTTTTCACAAAGCAATTTGGCAAGAGTTAGAATGACTACAACTAGATGTACCATATCAAGTAATTCACTGATTGCATCATATATTTTTGTTTCTTTCCCTTTTATTTCTAAAAGTTCACTGCCAGTGAGTCTATTCTGATTAATAGTGACCATTGAGTGCAGAATACAATTGCTTCTTATAATTTCTGAGGCTGTACATTATCTACAGAAGCATAAAGATTTTTGCTTCATCTGTTGAGTTTGAAACATGATTTTTCTTCGTAGTCCAAAGCAAAGCTCTTCTTATCTGGATTTTCTTAAAAAACCACACACAACTTTACAACTATCGAATCGATTTCCCCTCAGTGATATTATATGACAGGATAGAACTACTAATGTGAGTTTGTAAGACTAATACTAGTTTTGAACTTCTGATTTTGGGGATTGCAGCCCAATTCGTAACCACTAAGACAACAAGACTCCTTAAAGACTCTAAATGTCTTCTAGGAACACCTTCATAGTTTTCCACAAGCTCTGCATTGCTTGAAACTCACAGTTCAAATTTATTAAACAATTGATAATTTCTATCCACTATTTAAATGTTACCTCAGTTTACCACTTCTGAGAAGTTTTTTTTTCCTTGTGCTACTAAGCAAACTATAACCTTCTTTATCTGAACTGTCTGTGCTATCTACATCAATCGAAGAATCACTATACACTCTATGCTTGTTATTTTTTTAAACTCTCCCCTCTAACTCGAGAAGACAAAGTAAAATATTATAATGAAATTTGAAAAGAAGGATATAGACTTAGAAAATCATAAACGGAAGCACATGCTCAGCATATCTTAACCTGGAAGAATGAGAAAAACATTCAAACTTTGAGTTGTAATATTGAAAGATTCCATGGGAAAAATATCGGATGATGCAGGAAACATCAAAGAAGGTAGCAAGAGCACACAGTCACTGAATGAAAAAAAAATTCACATTCAACCGATTTTGGGGGCAGCATGTTATCAAGATCCAATGGCACTAATGGAAAAAGTTCAAATTGTACTGAGAACATTCACCAAAAACAGGGTCCAAGAATTGATGGAATATCAATTGAAATGTTTCAACAAACAGATGAAGCACTGGAAGTACTCACTCATCTAGGAAAGGACATTTGGAAGACAGCCACTTGGTCAACTGAATGGAAGAGGTTCAAATTTGGACCAATTCAAAAGAAAGGGGGCTCAACAAAATGTTCACTTGTAGAATACTGTCATTGTTATCACATGAGAGTGCAATTTTGCAGAAGATCCCTCGAGGATGATTGCAATAGTATACTGACTGGGAGTTAACAGAGGCTCACCCCAGATTCAGAAGAGGACTTGCCACAAGGGATTTCACTGCTGATGTCCGATGTTTCTTGGGTGAAAAGCATAGATGACCAGAAAGACGTTTACTTGTGTTTTAGCCAGGGGTCCTGTTGGTGCACTGCATTATGCACTGTGCTGTGACTCATAAGATCAGCAATTCAAACCACCACTCCCTTCCCAGGAGAAATATTTTCCACTCTCTTAGGTAGTTATAGTCTGAGAAACACACAGGGACAGTTTGGCTCTGTTCCATAGGGTCCCTGTGACTTGGCATCAACTCAATGGCAATGAGTGAGTGCATTTTATAAATGGTGCCAAGGCGGTCAACTGTGTGGATCATAGCAAACTATGGCTAATTGTGAGATTAATAGAAATGTCAGAACACATACTCCTCATGCAGAGATTTCACATGGGACAAGAAGTTATATGGATAGAAAAAGGTGATCCTGCATGCTTTAAAATTATGAAAGGCCAGGGCTGTGTCCTAATGTCATATTTATTCTATCTGTAGGATGAGCAAATCATGAAAGAAGCTGGATTATGTAAAGATGAATGCAGCCTCTGAATTGGAAGGAGACTGTTTAACAAACTGAGATACACAGATGGCACAATCTTGCTTCTTGAAAATCAGGACTAGAACCTCTGATGAAGATCAAGGATTGCAGTCTATAGTACAGATTGTAGCTCAATACAATGGAGACCAATATCTTCATAACTTTACTAATAAATAGCCTCATGATAAATGGAGAAAGGTTTGAAGTTGTTAAGAATTCATCTTGCTTGAATTCACAATCAATATTCATGGAAGCAGCAGTCAAGAGATAAAGCAACACGTTGCATTGGGTAAATTTTCTCCACAAGACCTTTTTAATATGTTTAGTGCCCGATGTTACTTTGAGGACTCAGGTGCATCTATACCAAGCCAACGTATTGTCCCCTGTCTCATATGCATAATAAAAGTTGGAAATTCAACATGGAATACCAAAGAAGAATCTGTGACCTTGAATGATATTGCTGGGGAAGAATATTAAAAATACCATGGACTTCCAAAGAAACAAACAGATCTCTCTTGGTAAAAGTACAACCAGAAGGACAGGGAGACCTCTTCTCCTATACTCTGGACATCTTGAAAGGGGAAAGCAGTCCCTGAAGAAGGAATCATGCTTGATAAAGTAGAGAGCAGCAAAAATGTCCTTGGCAAGTTTGATTGGGATTGTGGCTGCAGTAATGCTCTCCAACTTCAGAACAACTGTAAGGTTGATGCAGAGACAATGTAAAAAAAACCTAGCAAAACCCGATCTTGCATGGTGTTCATTGTTTTTGTCATCTGATATTGACTATTAGAGATCTTAAGTAACTCACACTAAGTCACCTTGATTCATTGTTGTATAAAAATTCATTGACTTCAGATATTTGGACTTTAAAATTCAGGTCATTAAACACTAATAATGCCATATGTAAGACATTCTGAATTTTAAACCCTAGTGTTTCTCCACGTAAACTCCAAGCTACACTATAGGGCAGAGTAGAAACGCCCCGGTGCTTTTCTGAGACTGTAACTTTTAAGGGAGTAAAATGTCTCATGTCTCTCCTGTCCAGTGACTGGCAGTTTCAAATTGCTGACCTTGTGCTTAGCTACCCAATGAGTAATGATCACACAACTGGGCTCCTCCTAGGGTCACTATATTGTAGCTATGAGTCATAGCCAGCTGAAGTAGTGAATGCTACACATGCACCACTTGTTCGTCACTTTGTTATACTGCGGTCGCTTGCATGTTGCTGTGATACTAGAACCTATGTCACCAGTCTTTTTTTTTTAATTGGAAGGTTGTACAATTCTTATCACAATGCATACATACATTAGTTGTATCAAGCACATTTGTACAGTTGTTGCCTTTATCATGCTCCAAACATTTGCTGTCTACTTGAGCCCTTGGTACCAGCTCTTCAGTCTTTTAAATGGCAATAAGGTGCTAAAGTTGAATAGGTTTTGGCAGAGCATCCATAATAAGAATACACTACAAGGAAGGAATAAGCTGTCCATTTACCTGGCCACTCAGAAGGAGTCACTGGAACCCAGTGGAACATTATCAGATATATTGTTAGAATCTGAGTCCCTTGGTTGAAAAGTACTCAAAATCTGATTGAGGAAGTGCTGTCTTCTCAAAGGAGCTTTAACTATGATGACCTACATGGAGTAAATATTTTGAGGCCTTCATTTGCTGGTGAGGCAGATTCCAAATGCGAATAAAACAACTGCAAGCATACATTAATAGTCAGAGCTTCATAGGTACAGAGGAAGTCTAGGAAGGTTGAAATGAATCTCAGAAAATTGGAAGTTGTCGAAAGATAAATGGGATGCATAAAGATTGACATCCTAGGTATTATTGAACTGAAATGAACTTGTATTTGCCATTTTGAATCAAATAATCATATGGCTTACTATATTGGGAATAAAGAAACCCAAAGAAATGGCATTGCATTTCCTAAAGAACATTCTGATATTTATATGAAGTACAATACTATCTGTGATAGGTTAGTAACTATCCATCTACAAGAATTCCCAGTTAAAAATATTTTTAAATAATAAAAATATATAATTTAAAATCTATGCATCAATTACGAAAGCTAATGATTTGCAAAGCATTCTATCAGATTCATCAGTCTAAAATTGATCAAACATGCAATCTATACTCATGATTAATTGATGAAATTTGTAATGCAAAAGTTGGAAACAAAGGGAAAGAAACAGTGGTTAGAAGATATGGCCTAGAGCTGAGCGCCGGTGGTGCAAGTGGTTGAGTGCGGGACTGCAGCCTGAGGGCTTGGTGGTTCAAATCCAGTGGCGGCTCTCAGGAGCAGCACTGGGTAGCGCCCACGACCACCAGAGACAGTGAGCCCCCCCCCCCAAAAAAAAAAAAGATAGGGCCTTGGTGGTAGAAACAAAACTGGAGATGATACAATGCAATGGCAAGACCAAGGACTTCATTTCAAATGTCTTTTGAAATATGATAAACAATTATTGCATGTCTGGTCCTTGCCAGATGAGATAGAATCCACAGGAATCAAACTGATTATACCTGTGGGAAGAGACAATGGAGAAGGTCAGCATCAGAAACCAAAATGAGGCCAGGGTTATTGGTGGGACTGATCATCATTTGCTCATAGGCAAATTCAGATTGAATTAGGATGAAATAAAAAGTCCATGATAAAAAAATTTCTTTGGGTACATCCTACCTAAATATTGAAATGGTTCCAATAATAGAATCATTGAATACTTATCACAGAAAACCTAATGAGATATGGTATAGCATCAGGGACATCATATCTGAAGAAAAAAAAAACATTATAACAGACAGGAAAGATAGAAAAGATCAGGACAGATATCAAAAAACTCCGAAAGGAGCTCTTGAATGTAGAGCAGCTAAAACAAATGGAAGAAATGATGACATAAAAGAGCTGAAGAGAAAGTTTCAAAGGGCAGTTAGAGAAGACAAATATACTCTAATGAAATGTGCAAAGGCAGAGAGTTAGAAAAAGCAAAGGAAATCCCTCTTTAGTGCTACAAACCTTACCCTACATTACATTTCTGAAATGTGGGGAGCTTCTTGTTTCTCTTTTCTCTCTGCTTATTCTCTCTTCTTCCTCATGCTTCCTCCCAGCACATCGCTTCCAGACTCCCTTCTCTCTAAAAACCTTCTGGGTGCTTTGTTTCTTCCATTAAAAAAATTCTTGCAAATTTTAAAGCATGTCCAATCTCAAAAGACTGCAAACTGGCCCATCTACTAAAATGAAGATATTTCAATGTGCATAATAAGCTACAACTCATCTTACTTGCATAGTATATTGATCTGTTCTTCAAGGCTTATACCAATTAAGTGTCAGGCTAAAACCTGGAGCCAGAAAAAAAGTATTAAATCATGTTGTTTACATCTTACTCAGAAATCCCAATTAGTTTAGTAAAACTAAGAGGATATATTGTTAAAAAAAACATTGGGCAAAAGTAATTTTTAAGACCTCAGGGAGGAAATTTCTCACAGTGTTCCCCCCACTCCCAAACTACAATTAAAATGGTTTCATTTTATTTGATCACAGCAATATCCATATAACACAGCAAAACATTGTTTGATCCCACACCATTTTTGTGAGAATTAAAATGTTTTAAGTCTATTGTTTTTGCTGTCATGTCACTCCATCTTATGGCCTTTTCCCCTCTTTTTAACTCATCTTCTATTTTACACATACTCAATGATTGTGTGAATGGAGCATAGTTGTGCCATGTTTCATTCTTTTATACTAAGTTTAATTGTAACTGATGACAAAAATATTTTACCGAACATTGTGCCCTCTTTTTTGAGTTTGGTCTTTCCCATTTTATTCTTCTAAGACTTATTTGTTAAAATTTTGTCAAACTATAATATATAAACATGATCTATTCATTGCCAACAACATGATTGAAATGCATTGACTTTCCCTTGGTCTTCATTTTCCAATTTTTTAATACACATCATGTAACTGAGGAGAACATGTCTTGGACCTGGAGGATTTCAGTTATCATGTTGGCATCTTTGCTTTTTGAGAATTAAAGAGAGATTTGCTGTAATACTGTGAATGTGTTGTTTGATTTTCTTTTATGACTGCTACTTTCTTAGCTGCAGATCATGTAGAATAAAGTGATTCATAGTTTCACTTTATTACCCAGTGTTTTCACTTATTCATATTTAGGCATAACTGATACTTCAAATTGCCTCATTTGATCATCACTAGTGTCTACTTCTAGTAGTTTTCATTTCCATCAAACAAGGTTGTGTACTTTACATATGGCAAGTTGTTAATGAATCTGTCTTCAATTTTGATACCAAATTCTCCTTCAGTTCATACATTTGGACTCTGTTCAGAATGCTGTTTGAATAATTAGGATGAAAGAATATATCCTTGCCATAGAATATTTGAACTAAGCCATGTAGTACATCCTTTTATGCTCTAGTCAGTATATTTCCCTTCATGTTCAAGCTACATCTAAGTATAATGAAATGTTCCAGAATTCCCACTCTTCATAATGCTATCCATATTTTGTTATGATCAGCACAGCTGATGGTCTTCACACAGTCAACAAAACACAAGTAAACATCTGCCTGGTATTCTGTACTTTGGCAAAGATCCATTTGAAATCAGCAAAAATAAGCCCTTATCCACATACCCTTTTAAATCCGGCTTGAACATTTCCCTGGTCCCCCTTTGGCAATAAATGACTGCAGTTGGTTTTTTATCATCTTCAAGGGAATTTTCTCATGTATATGGGATATTAATGATACTGTTTATTAAATTCTACATTATTGTTGGATAAATTTATGTGATATGGATACACATATAATGCATGCCTTTTCAGTTGTATGTCTTGGTAACTTCTTCCTATTTCTTGACATTAGACAAGGAAATAATTCCAGTATTTCATATATTTGTAGAAATAGCTTAATTAGTAAAGTACATTAACACCCTGAAAATTCCTTGGTTTTCAATATCCTAAAGAAGTCTTACACAGCAGTTTTACCTAATACAATGTGTCTCTTGATCTCTTGACTGCTGTTTCCAAGAGCACTGATTATGGACACAAGTAAGATGGAATTCTTAACAACTTCAATCTTTACTCCATTGCTCATGAGTTTACCTTTAGTCCAATTGTGGGCATTTTGTTTTTCCTTACATTGAATTGTAGACCTATTTGAAGGCTGTGATTTGTCCTTCATCAGTAAGTGCTTCAAGTCCTCTTCAATTTCAGCAAGCAAGGTGATGTCACATCCTGAAACTGCATTCTTCTTTATATAATCTGGTACCGCTGATCATTTGTTCAGCATACAGATTGAATAAATGTGCTAAGAGGAAATAACACTGTTACATACCTTTCCTTATTTTATGACATGCAGTAATTCCTTCTCATATTCTCACAATGATTTCTTTATTCATGTACAAGTTCCACAAGGGAAATTGTGAACTTGTCATTCTTCTCAAGGTTACCAATAGTTTGTTAGGATCCACAAAACTAATTGCCTTGACACAATCGATAAAACTCAAGTAAACCTCTTTCTGGTCATCGTTTCTTTGAGCTAAGAGCTATCTGACATCAGAGATGATATTCCTCTTGTGAATCTGTGGCAGTTCCCTCACAATGTATTGTTATAACTCTTGCTACATGAGTTTCAGCAATGTTTATGCATGTAATATGAATGATACCATTCTGTACCTTGAGCATTCTGTTGGGTCACAATTCTTTGGAATGGGTACAAATATGGATTTCTTTTGAAAGAGAAAGAGAAAGTAGCCTTCTTCCATTTTTTCATACATGAGTTTCAGTAATGATATTCATAATAATAGGAAACTCTTGAAATTTAAAACAAACAACACAGAAAATCAAATATTCCTATGAGTCTCTTATGTAGTGACAATGTACTCTAAAGAAATCATTACTCCCGTTACTGTTTTGTAAGGCTTCATCTATTTTATATTTCATGCATTGGACGATCTTAATTATTCAAATTATCATATGCAGATTTAACAAATTAGTGATGTAATGCTGAGACCATAATAGTAAGGGGAGGAAATATTAAAGAACCAGAGGATAGTAATGTGTTTCCTCATAAGAAACCTCTCTCCAGAACTTATACCAAATCATGGTGACTAGGTAAATTTCTTCATGAAAACCATATCCCAAACTTGTATCAAATCATGATGACAAGGTAATTTTCTTCATGAAGAAAACTATTTCTGCTAAGAGATCAATGTTTACAAATGAAGCAAATTACTGCTAGAAAAGAGTAAGGATTGTCCTTCATGAGAGATACTTGTCAACTCTGGGTCAGAATAGTCATTAGACTTCTAGACTTGTGACTATTTGTACAGTCTCTTTCTCTTTATTCTCTTTCTTTTCTTTTGGTGTCTATCTATATAAGAAAGGCAAGATGACCAATCAGAAGGATGCAGCAACAGGTGTGTGAGTGGGTAGGGCATGGGATAGGAGAATATGGGGACAGGAGTTGCAAGCCAATAATGACAGGAACAGGGGAATAGCAAGAGTACTAAAACTGACAGTGAGGAGGATATAGAGTGTAGTGCTGCTTGTCATGTTTGATCCATTGAAATGTATCTGATAGGAATTATTGTGAGGTGAACGATGAGTAAGCATGATAGAAAGAGAATAGTAAAAAGAAAAAGAGGAAAGAACAAGAAAGTAAAACTTTATATATAGGCATAAACATAGATATGTATATATATATGTCTACATTGGTGTATATGTTTGTGTGTGTATTGTATGTGTATGAAGACTAAGGAAGCAAATGGACTTTGGGCTTTTACTTAAATCTTTCCTCAGCACAAGAGTAGTTTGTTCTAATGTGGCAATGTATGTTACTCACTTTTCTGACACGATCACTGAAGACAAAATGGTTGCATAAACAAACATGATGAAGAAATATGATTATTAAAAACATAGCATCTGGGGTCTTACACCTTTGAAGTTAAGTTGTCATCTGTCAGGGAACCAACAAACCCCACATGGCAGAAGCACACCAATATGTGTGTCGACAGGAATAGGTATCAGAAGTTCAAAACTAGCAATTAAATTGATGTAAAGGAGTGAGCCCAAAATGGAGACCCCAAATCCACCTGTATGATAATTGGACAGTCCCTCACAGAAGGACCACATGGAAAGGTTGATATATCCAGGATGCGGTATAGCACTGAGGAAACACATAACTGCCCTCTAGTTCTTTAATATTTCCTCCCCTTACTATTATGGTCTTAGCATTACATCATTAATCTTGTTAGGCATGCATATGTTCATTTGTATAATTAAGATTGTCAATGTATGAAATATAAGGTAAATAAAGCCTTCAGAAATGGTAATGCAAGTAATGATTCTCTTAGGGTACAGGAAAAGAGGATGGGAAAGGGGGGATTGATAGTAATGATGACAGTATAACCCCAAGGAGGAACAAGCAACAGAATTACAGGTGAACTAACTCATTAAGCCATTGGATGATGTAAGATATGGATATATATAGATATATATAATTTAATAAGCATTCCTGGGAGGTAGGGTGGAGACAAAAGGGAGCTGATATCAAAGTTCAAGAAGAAAAAATGTTTTGAAACTAATGGTGAGAGTAAATATACAATTATGTTTGATTTAATTGAATTATAGATAGTTATAATATCTGAAGCACTCCCAATAAAATGATAAAAAAAAGAAAGAAAAATATGTGGCAAAAGACTCCTTTAGAATTATAAAAAGCAACAAAATTCGATTTGAGGAATAAGGTGTGCCTGACCCAAGTCAAGGTATTTTCAACTCTTCATGTGCATATGAAATGACAGTGAGTAAGGAAAACAGAATTTGTGCCTCTGAACTGTACTTTCGGCAGTGATTATTGACTACACTATCAATTACTAGAAGAGTAAACAAATCTGTCTTTTAAAAAGCACGGTGATAATGTTATTTAGAAGTAAGGACTACAAGACTTTGTCTCAAGTCTTTTGGGGATGTTATTAGGAAGGACCAGTCTTTGAAGAATGTCATCAGGTAAGGTAAAATGTAAAACATCAAACGAGAAGACACTCAGTGAGGTAGAGTGACCATGCAGCTGTAACAGACATAGCAATCATTGTGAAGCTAGCACATGACCAGCCACTATTTCATTCTATTATATATAGACCACTATGTGTCAAAACCAACTTGAAGACATCAAAAAACAACAGCATAGTGAGGGAAGTATGAGATTCACTTCCAAAATTGTATTCACTTCACATACAGTTGAAAGGTATATGAGTAGGTCCCATTCTTAATTTTTATGGTAATTTCTCTCTACTTTAGAGATACAGTGAGTCAAAAAGGAGAGGGTTCACTGATGATCCCACAAATTGCCACAAAGTTAAAATCCACTAGCCTTTTTACAGAAGGAGGAGACTTTGCATCCTGGAAGGATTGGCAACTTTGGAAACTCAAAGGGGCAGTTCTTCTCTGTTGGAACAAGTCTAGCAGGCAGGAAAGTGAGGCGCATGGAGCCACCAACACAGAGTCCGGAAAGCAGGCTCCAGACGCAGATCTAACTTTAACACAGCTTTCACAAGGCGTATTTAAGTCTCATGACCAATCAGCTCACACTTTCTGGTTTCCAAACGTATCCCTTTATGGTCATGTTTTTGTAGCATGAAAAACGATTGGTCCATACTAGGGCTATGTAGCCATCCAATCACATTACAGGATTTTACCGTCCAATCATGATAGCATCTTCGCAGTTATGATGGAGAAGTTGAAAGCATTCTGATAGACTGTTTTTCAGAGGTTTACAGCTGAACACTGTCAGGTGAGCTGATCTGGGGTCTTATACCTACCCAAGGGCGCGGATACCCAGCGGCTCCAAGACTGCTCCCGGAGACAAAGCAGCATCCTGCACCTTCAAGTTTCTTTTGCAGATCCACAGGTCCTGTCAAGAATGCTCCCATACTTCTTTGGGGTCACTATGAGAAAGAAGTGATTCTATGGCAATGGGTTTGGTTCTGGTTTGGGGTCTTTTCACTTCATTTCGTTGGTTTTTATTAATCTACTGTGATTTCACACTCCATTAAACACACAGAACCGCTGGTTAATTAATTTTCTTCTGCTTGTTTACATTTCCTGTCAAATTCAGTACTATACATAATCTACTTGCTTTTGGTAAGCTCAAAATTTAATATAATAATCTACATTGCCTATCTTTTGAGTGATAGATTAACTTAATTTTTCCATTATATATATTTACAGATGTGAACGTACAGAAAGAAAATCTTTTTTATAGTACTCTGAGATCCAGTTATAAAAAGAGGACTGTAGCACAATTTTAATTATTCTTAAATTGTGAGTTAAAACAATAGACATTGTGGCGTGATGAAATGTTTTCCTATTCAATATCATTTATGAAGGCATTACTCAAAGTCAATGAAAATAACACTCTGGGGCTGAACCCCGGTGGCGTTAAGTGGTTGAGTGCGGGACTGCAGCCCGCGGGCTTGGCGGTTCAAATCCAGCGGCAGCTCTCAGGAGCGGCACTGGGTAGTGCCCACCACCACCAGAGGCAGTGATGTCCCCCTCCCCCAAGAAAATGACACTGAATAGTTTTTAATAGTTCTCTTGGGAAAATGGAAATTATTATGAGTAGTCTTTTTTAATATGTAAATTAGAATAATCTCAGCAGTAAGTCATGGTTCCTGGGTGAGTTGGTGTTTAAGGCATGGTTTGTCTGATTTTAGGTGGTATGAAACTGAAGCTTTGTCAGAATAAGATGAGGAAGAAGGAGAGAGGAAGTAATTGTAAAATAGCTATTCCTCATAAACTATTAAAATTAGATGGACATTTACATATTTTTATTACACTATCCATTTAGTTGAAACATTAACCTCTTTCTGAAACATGAATGAAAAGAGTAAATTTGGTCATATTTCATAATGGGTATATTGATATGTGAGGGGAGACACCATGACAGATGAGAATGACAGCATCTCCCTTCAAACAGATGGTCGAAGTGGGAATTAAGACAGCTACTGAAAGAATAGTACTAACAGCAAAATGGTGATAACATTGCACCCAACTATTTTTACTCAAATACATAAAAACTTATATGCTGTCTTATAATTGTGCTTTTCCTTCCTTCTAGGATGAGATGCTCCTGTCATCTTGTTTATGCATGTCTTTATTGTCACCTTACAAGATTCTTCTCAAAAAGACACCTGGAAAATATTTCTAGTAATATACTCTTCATTATATTTTGCATATTATTTCTGCCATTTAGTAAAATATAGGCTATATTCTACTTATTTCTTTTATCAGGATCTTTGTAACTGAAGTATGTACTTCAAAATATTTTAGGACTATATCTTTATAAGCATGAAATATTTTTGGTTCACTGACAATTAGTTTATCACTTTAAATAAAACATTCAAATTACCCTAGTATGTTACTGACACAAGTAGTCAAATTAGTCATTTTGAAGTAACTATTTTATATATTTTTATATTTTTTAAAATTTATTTAAATGTTGCCTTAGTTAAGCTGTTATATTACCAAAGGACTTATCTAAACAAACCACTTATTAAGACCACAATACATGGAGAAAAGTTAAAAAATAAAAAGGAGGAATCGCTACAAATCCTAGAAATCTTTTCTTTTTTTTTTTTTTAACAAAACAAAACCACAAAGTATCTCATGATATGGATGGACTTGGAAAACATCATACTGAATAAAATTAGCCAGACATGAGAGGTCTCAAATATGAAACCAGAGTTATAAGGTGGGAAAAAAACATATAAGATGAAGACTTTCATACTAAAGGGTATAGTTTGACACTTGCCAGGTTATGGTTCCTAGGGGTTGACTACGTGAAGTGGAAGATGGTGATCCATAGGAGGGGGTAAGGATATCAGGAAGCAGGGGGGAGGTGAGCTGGTAGGAGGCTGAGTCTGACTTAATAGTTTATACTGTGGAATATAAAGTTAATTGTCTGTCATGTAAATCCCCACCCAAGTTACAATAAGAATAAAATAAAATACTATTTATTGAAATAGTCTTCATTTAGGTGCTGTGTTAAAGTGGGTTGACTATAGAAACAAATCTAGAGACATTTATGCATGGAAGAAAGAGCTTTCTACCAAAGAGCAATTGTATATTGAGAAAACCCAGTCCAGTCTAGATAGAGTTCATTACTCTGATATTCACCCATATGCCTGATACTAGTCTATAAATTCCTTTCAGACACATGTAGCCATTCACAATCATGTGGAATGAAGGAAGCTCACAGGCAAGTGCCTGGAAAGTCTATTGGATCCAGAGATGGTGGAAGCAACTCCCTGTGGCTCCTCCAGCTTTCACTCACAATACCCCTCAAGTTGACACGAGATTGTGTAACTACTACAGGCGCATACACAATTTTCCCCCCAACAGTTTTATGGGAAGAAAAAGTCACATCTTTTTCCTGCAGTGTGGATAGTAGGCCCAAACTACTGAACTTTCTGATTAACAGTCCAGTACACCACCACAAATACATTACCATAACTCTAGCTGTTCTCTTTGCAAATGATTTACAAATCACACTATTTAGTCATATCAAGGGGCATTGCACAATCACCACCAAATCAAACTTAGAACATCACCCCTTCGCTACGATGGTTAAATCATCTTTAAAATGAGTTGTGTAGTCCAATCAGTTCTAAGGCCTCCCTCCCCCCATTACCTTTATTATTTACTCCAGAAGTTCCCTTTTCATGCTTATTACTAACCCCTCTCCCTACATTCCCTATAACCCCTTGTATCAGTTGTTCTCATTAAGTATCCACAGGTACATACACTTTTAATAGTGGGGTTTCTAAATCTAGAACTTTGCCCCAAGGAATTATGCACACTTTGGTTTGCATCACATCAAAACAGCAGTTTGGGAATATTTGTGTAACTCAATATTATTCTTAAAATATCCTTTGAGTTTAGGGAACAAAAAGAAGTCTATAGGGAAAGATCAGTGCTGGAGAGTGACTATTGTAAGGACAGATCCTGCTAACTTTAAAAAAATGAAGAGATACATGATTGATAAGGGAAACAATCCCTTTGTATAATCATATCCTTCCTATCCTTTCCTCACAAATACAGTTTTCAATTTTCTTACATTTTTGTAACATTTTGTAAAATTTTTCAACATGTTTGTAACTAGCCCTCATGATTGCTCTGTGTCTTTCCAGAAAATCTACCTGAAAGAACCATTTATAGTATATATATTTAAAAACAGACTTTCAAACCTTCTGAGCTAACAATTGGTAACGTGTCTCAGCATATCCCCTTGTGATGCATATTTTGCTTGGACCATTGTATTGAAGGCACCCTACCGTGACTGAGGTAAGAATATTTCTGAGAGAACTTATCCTCAGTCATTGACTGCCAACAGAGTCATGTTTAAATACATTTTTTTAAATAACCTACCTATACAGAGATGAACTAAAACTCTAGTACCATCAAAACAATGGAAGTAGTAGCAATACATTTGAACATACCACAAAATAATATTAAGGGTGAAAGATTGGTGACTTTCTATCTAACCAATCTATCCAACCAATGCCATTATGCACAAAGGCCTAACAATCTGATTCTGTAAACACTGTCACTAAGAAAGCTTTAAGGTGCTCGATTCTACTCTCTAACATATGACATTGCCATGAGTTTAGCTTTACTTGCCAGTACAAAGAATATTTGTGTTTTTATTCATGCTAAAGTTTAATAATGGATTTTATGTAAATGAGTAAAGCAATGAGTTTCTTCAATAGAACCTCACTTAATATTGAATCTAAATTTGTTGGATTATTGTTAAATATTCGTAGTAAAATTTTGAGAGAAAATATGTAATAGGGGATACCAGTGATAGATTACTAAGCACTAAAATTTCTAACCTTTTTATTGCTTCTTGATCGATAATGACTACAAGGAGAGACATTCAAACCTTAATAGTTAGATGCTGCTGAAGAATGTGATCACTCATTTCTTAAAAATCTAATTCTCAAGAACAGGGTGTTATCTCCAAAACAGCAGAAAGTTTTGACAATTGAAATGGGCAACGATATTAACATTTAGTCAATATTTAGAACATTTAATATATGCTCATGTTGGCAATGCCACAGTTACTAATATGGCTAGGCATTAATCAAGTATGCTTAGCCACCCTCCAGGACCACCTGTCTTCAGCATAGATGAGAAGCTGACCTTTTCAATAAAGACAGCGTCTGTTTCAAAAGAGGTAGATTCTCTTGAAGTTTAAAGGGATTCTTTGATTTCTCAGCTGGTGGAATTAAAGCACACAGAGTTTCCATACTAGAAATATTTAGATAAGTACCATGACTTTATCTTTAAAGTCTAATTCTTAAATAAGGAACATATCCTTATTATTTAGCACATTATTTCTAGTCATACAAAATTTTTAGCATAATATTTCTAGCATGTAGTATAATATAGAGAAGTAAAATACAAGTGAGAAATATTATTCTTATAATATGATTCTTTTGTTTAATTGAATAATTTTTCTATGCCAGAAACACTTTGACTTTCCTCTTATCTGATTTGATGCCTGCAATAATTTCATAAGTTTGATTTTATTAGTCTTATATCACAAAGAAGGATAATAGGTTTATAGAGAGCAACCAATTGCCTAATGTCACATTGAAAGTAGCTGTCAGAGAAAGGTTTTGAGTCAGCTATCTTGAAAGCCCAGATAGAAGCAGTTACCACAACTTACTATAGTATTCCCCTCAGTTTTTGTTCAAATGTTAATCTAAGAAATTAAAGTTTCCAAAAATCATATTCTATTTGTATCAACATCTAATGACCAAGAATGAAGGTGTGACAAAATCAAACAACACATTACATTGGGAAAATTTTCTTGAAAACAAAGGTGATGATTAAGGTGCACCTGAACCAAGCTATGGTCTTTTCAATCATCTTATAGGCATGCAGACCAGCAACAAAAAAACAACAGGGCTTTCTATTCCTATAAACACAGTCTCAGAAACCCACAAGGCAGTTCTCCTTTGTCCTAAAGGGTCCCTAGAGTCAGCACTGACTTGATGGAAGTGCGTTGTTGCCGTGTGTTCACGATAGCTGAAGAGGAAGAAGGAAAAAAACCAAAGTCCAAAGATGAATGAACACATTCCAAATGTGATATCGGTAAAGAATGTCTAACCCCCATCACCTGTCTTGGAGAGAATACTGCCAGGGCATTTTTAAGTCAGCATGATGGCAAGACATTGCCCCCACTTATTTTGGACACAAAATTAAAGGGGTTGGATCATTGGGAAAATGTATTTGTGGCAAGGCAGAGAATCTGTGATAACAAAGGAGACCTATAATGAGATGAGCTTAAGTGATGGTTAGAATAGTTAGGTTTAAATATGGTAACAATCACAAATATGGCACAAGGCCAGGGAACAGTATATTCTGTTAAGCATTGTGCCTGTAAGTTTAAGCTACACCAAACAGCAGTTAACGTCCAAGTCCACTCAGAAGAATGACACAAAAAAGGCCAGGTGATCTGCTTTCATCAGACCACAGTCATTGAAAAGCTCAGGGAATACAGTTCTATTCTTAAACAGACGAGGTTGCAATGAGTCAGAATCTGCGGAATGGCAATGTTTTCTTGTTGATTCTCTGTAGTGCCGCCTTCAATATTTTTCCTCCAATTCTAAAGGTTGTTCATATTTTGAGAATATTATGCTCAACAAAATTATTCTTTCTCTTTTGCCTATTTCTCCTCCCCCTTTCCACTCATCTTTATATTGATGTATCTGTTCATGTATTGTTGCTCTTATACAAGATTCTAATAGAGATTTTCCAAGCTTCGTTTCCAAGTTTACTTTAGATGGATAGTTTAACTGTTCACATTTTTTGTTTTGCTAATAAACATAAATGCTTCACTGAATATTCGTGTACGTTTTCTAATGTGCTATATGAAAGCTTTACCAGCATATATGTTTACAAGTGAGAAGGTAGACCATTGTTATCTTGAGTACTAAAGAATGGCTCAACCATATGTTTGTGCTAAATGTACTATTAGTTGTATTATTAACTTAAATGGTGGTGGTTCAAACTGACCGAAAACCTAATTCCAAGTAAAGTCAGGTGATTTGATTTCAAAAGACCATATTCTTTAAAACTCTATGTTGGAGTTCTGTTTGCATGCATGAGAATCTCCATGAGTCAAAATCTTCTAGAAACCACCACGTACTTCATGGTATGGAGCTACCTGGAAAACATTATACTGAATGAATTTAGTCAATCACCCAAAGGACAAATAAGGAAATAGAATAGCAAGATGAAGCCTTTTAGACCAAAGAAAATAGACTTTGGAAGTTACCACGGCTGAAAAGCAAAAGAGGGAAAAGGAAACAATAGACTAAAACAGGGGTGCTCAATATGTCAGTCACAATCCACTCATTGATTGTAAATGTAGTGTGGTTAGATCGCCTGGCATTAAAAAAAAAAAAAAAGAAATAGAGCTGAGCCCCGGTGGTGTAAGTGGTTGAGTGTAGAACTGAGGCCCTTTGGTTTGGCTGTTCAAATCCAGTGGCAGCTCTCAGGAGCAGCACTGGGTAGCACTCATGACCACCAGAGGCAGTGATGCCCCCCAAAAAAGAAAGTTTAAAAAAAAAAAGAAATAGATGGAAGGCTATCATCAACCCCTTCACAACACAACCAATTGAATGTAATCTTAGGTGTCAAACGCACACACAATCAGCATTGTTAACTGCAGCAAAACTGACAGGCTAAGTTATCACTAACTTTTATACTTTTTTTTGGGGGGGGGGGGCATCACTGCTCTCCGGTGGTGGGAGTAGGAGGCCCAGCCCCACTGCTGGAATTGAGCCTCCGTCCCAGTGGGCCGCAGTCCCGCGCACAACCACTACACCACCAGGGCTTAGCCTCTAATTTTTATACTTTTTTATGTAAGAAAGGATATTAAAATGAGTGGGGGAGCTGGACCAAGTAAGACAAAAACGTTTGACTTTCATGTCAAATGGGAGATTTTGACACCACAAGCCGACATTCAGCTGAAGTCCAGAGCACCTGAAGAGTTCTGGAACTTTCTCACAGAGGGAAAGTACCCAAACATGAGAAAATGTGCTACCTCCTTGACTGCATTATTTGACTCTACTTATTGCTGTGAGTCAGCCTTTTCCTGCATAAGGATCATGAAGTTCAAATACCATTCCACCATTACTGATGATCATTTGGAAGTGTGCTTGAAGCTGGCAAAATTTAGCATCATTTGTTTTTCCTGTCAGCAGCTGTCAGGACTATGGATCCCTGGCTCATCCCATTGAAGTCATCAGAGTAAACTCAGGTAATGACAAAAAATATTCATAATTCATTGTGTTGTGTGATATGGACTCACGTGGTTATGCAAGTTACATAAGCAAACACTGTACTTATAAAGAGTTCTCAATTCATTTATGAATAAATGCAATAAATAAAAATAAATATATGTTGGGCTGAGCCCCAGTGGCATAAGTGCGGGACTGTGGTCCCTGGGCTTGGGGGTACAAATCCAGCGGCAGCTCTCAGGAGCAGTGCTGGGTAGTTTCCATGACCACCAGAGGGCAGTGATGCCCCTCCCAAAACAACAACAACAACAACAACAACAACAACAATACATAGATATATGTTTTGCATTTTTGTAGTTGGTAGACCATTTTGACTTGATCATTTTATAAGTAGCTCACATGCTGAAAATGTATGAGCACTTCCGGACTAAAAGGTTCACAGAGGTGAAAAGTAAAAAGTTTCACTTGGGTGATGGAGAAGCGAGGAATCCACAAGAGGGTAGAGAATAAAAATAGAAAAAACAGTGAGCATGAATGATAGAGAAAGCTATTGGGGACTTAATAATGTGTTTAAACTTACTATTATAAGAATACTTCACAGAAGATTTGATAAGCAAAACCCTGACCTAATTTATCATTTAGAATTGTTCTTTTAAAAATCTAGATGATAACCAAAAAAAATGGTAGGTGAATCATGATCATATTTATTTTTCATTAGTGTTTGCTGTTGTATGTTAGAAAATAATTTTGTTAATAACATTTTCCAATATTTACTTTTTGCACACTGAATTATATTCTTCATACAATTACATTTTTGGCACATTTTCTTCAAATCAGAGTATTGATCATGTTTATAAGTAGCCTTGTGCTTCTGCATCACAAGACAAGTGTCTTGGAAAGTTGATTAATGAAGATATAGTTAGGATAAAAATTAGCATCTTATCATTTGTTTTTCCTTTTTATCCATCTTAAATTTATTGTAACTTTTATTATTTTCTGCTTTTTTTTGTTTCTGGTTTTTTTATGTGTTTTTCTTTTGTAAGGTTTTCTTTATATGAAATCCAGGGTATGTTACCACCTATAGAGTTAGGACTCGATTATTGATATCTTACAGTTAAGGCAGGGGTGATTATACCCCAACTCTTCAATATATCTAAGCCATTGGATTATATATGTGAATTATATGTCAATAAAACTGTCAATGTTTTAAAAATGAAGAAGTAAATGTTTTCTTTCAGCTTGTGTCTTGAGTTTCCAGTTTTTAATGGAATCTTTTTTGATTAGCATTTATATGTAAATGTAGTCAAAATGTCATTTGAATTATTTTATGAACTATGCATTTCTAATTCAACTTAAGAAATCCTATTTTAAATTCTGAACATGTAATTAAATTACAACTTTTTAAGTATAGATTTAGCAACATTATTCCAAAGGTTTGAAAATTTGTATTTTCTCTCAGGTCTTTCATTCAACTGTGTATATGTTTGTGTTAGTGTTAATGTGTGTGTTTTGGTGTGTTTGGTATAAGGTAAGAGTCTGATTTCCATTTTTAAACAGTAGACATAGCATCTTACAGAGAAGCTAGATTATATGAAGAAGAATAAGGATTTCAGGAAGGCTTTTTAACAACCTTTGATATGCAGGTGACTCAACCTGGCTTGCTGAAAATTGGGACCGTTTGAAATGCTGGCTAATGAAGGTCAAGAACTGCAGCCTTCAGTATAGATTAAAACTCATTTAAAAGAAAACCCAAATCCTCACAACTGTAACTTTAGGTAGCATCATGGTAAAGAGGGAAAAACATATAATTGTCAAGGTTTTCTTTTTAACTGGGTCCACGGCAATGCTCACAGAACCAACCGTAAAGAGAACAAAAGATGCAATGCATTGTGTAAATCTGCTGCACAAGACCTCCTTGAAGGTACCATGGGCAAGGAAGCATGAGAATACTGTGTCTCATTTACTTCAGGCTTATTTTTGGAAAAATCAGTACCAGAAGGTGGCCATTATTATTGGAAAAGTAATGGGACATAGAAAAGAGAAAGAATTTTAGCAAGATGGATTGCCACTATGGCTGTCACAAAAGACTCAAACATACAAATCTTCTGAGGATGGTTCAGGACTGGGCGATATACTGCATTCGATTGTAAATAGTTGTTATTAGCCAGAACCAATGACACCCAACAACAAAAGCTGAGTAAACCAACTTTCCAAACTACGTGAACACTTTGGCCCTAAGATCACCAGCCTTCTTTCAAGCAGTCCCTTTTTTCTGCTCTCTCTCTCTCTCTCTCTCTCTCTTTTCTTTCTCCAACAAAGTCACATGTGAAACTTGGCACTCAGACTCAGAGCTGCACTTCAAGGTAAGGGTTGTCATGACTCATAAAGACATTTCTAAAACTGGTAATTTTATAATATTAGTCATAGATAAAGTAGTGTAACCCCTAAAAAGAGGTTCTCACATCCTCCAATCTGAGCTACAGTTCTTTATGGACATTAGATAAAATCATTTAAGCTCTCTAAGGTTCAGTTTCTTAACTCAAATATGAGACTTGGGTTAATTGACCTTTCCTTCCAGTTTGTTTATAAAAAGTCTGATCTCTCTGAGTCAGAATCAACTGAGCAATAATGATCTTGGGTTTTTGTTTTTGCTTGTTGGGGATTTTGTATTAGATTCACATATCTGAAAAGGCTAGGGCCTTTATATTACAACATCATCCTCTGTAGTAGATGAAACAAATACAGAGACATTCATATATGTATAAGGAAGCATTTTATAACAAACAGTGATAGGATATCAAGACAAAATTCCAGCCCAGGCCAGATCAACTTCTTAAGTTCAATATTAGTCCATATGTCTGCTACTAGTCCTCTTATGAGTCAAGCGGCACATGCAATGATGCCAAATTCAGGAAGATCATAGGCTGGTGGATGAAAGGTCTTATGGATCCAATGCTGGTGGAGGCATCTGAGCTGGCACAGGTCTCACACTACATGATTTGCTCAGGTCTCTGTGAGATTCCACGTGGCTAGTCAACAGGATGGTGAGGCAGGGAGAGTGTGACCCAGCTCCAGGGAGAAAGGGAGGAAGTTCCCTGAATCCTCATAAGAAGACAGTGTCTACAAGTAGGTATCATCAGACTGTGATTGACGAGGCTGGACTCCACCTCTATACGTAATTATCAAGTTGACATGACATTATGTAACTACCACACCCTTTAATGACTACTTCCCAAAATTTCAGGCAGTTGATTTCTGAAGCCTAATAAAGGTAAGACGGTATAATGATAAAAGCCTTTCCCCAAGTTGCTTTTTAGTTCTTTTAAGGTACTTTTCTATTGGAGTAGTGAACCCTAGCCATGAACCCTGGTGGAATAGTGGGTTATAAGTTAGGTTACATAGCACAAGGTTAGCAGTTCCAGACCACCAGACATTCCATGGGATAAAAACAAAGTTTTCTACTCTCACAATGATTTATGGTCTCTAAACACACAGGGGCATTTCTTGGTCCTACAGGGACTCCATGAGTAGCCATCAATTCAAAGGCAGTGATTGATGGCTGTTTGACAATCTCTGTTCTTACATGTCCTCGGGTCAGGTCCGACTCGAAGAACCTCTACGACCACAAATGAAATATGGGCCGGTCCTGTGCTAGCACAATAATTCTTCTCAAGTTTGAGTCCATACGTACAACCACTGCAGCAACTCACCTTTGAAAACCCCTTCTGTATTGCTGCCCCACTACTTTATCAAACATGGTGTCCTTCTTCAGGAACGGGTATATCTTGACTCTGTCCAAAATACATCTCCAGTACATTGTTAAGAATCTCTATCCACATAGAAGCTTTAAATTTTATTTAATATTTTTAATAATAAAAAAATGTCTTCATTTGGACCCCATCCCACCCCGGGGAAAGTTATACAATAAGATATGGGTTCTGTGTGTAAGTTTTGAGATTTTTCTGTTGCCGTCTTTAATTTAGACAAACAATTCTGATATGGAACAGATTGAAAAGCGTTGATTTACAAGATACTGATTATTGTTATTTTTTTAATGTGCTCTGTGTTGCCTTTATGTAAAATTGGAAAACATAAAATTGTTGAAGCAATTTGTAGCCTTTCTCATCACCCCCATTACACAGAGTGATCTAGTGTTCATGAATCTTCATTTACTTACAAAACTACCCCTTTCCCCATATTTTCACTAAATAGCATAAATGCTGTGTCTCTGATTTTTATGCTGCTTCTTGTTATTCTCTTCCATGACTCCTATTAAACTCAGATAGAGGTTTATTTTGTATTCCTTTAATAAAGAATGTAATATTTATATGACTTTTAATCACCACAGCAATATTTGATGCATGCATGCCAATTGCATCTATACCTCAAATTCACATTTTTGTGACACTGCTTTTTAATACATTATTCATACACACGTGCATACTTCTATTTTATAAAGCACTGCGGAACTCTAAAGTTATCATTCTATTAAAGCCTAGCAAAACTTTTTTGTTTATTTATTATGAGAGGAATGTTAAGGATATTTTAGGAGCATTTCTGATGTCACAAACAAATCCGGTGTTGCAGTAGACTGAGCACTGGATAACTAACCAGTACTTCAGTGGTTTGAACCGGCCAATTGCTCAGTGGAGTGCTTCCACGGAGACTTGTATCCATAGAAACTCGTAAGAGCAGTTCCATTCTGCCATACAGAGTCGTCATAGCAGTGGGGTTGGGTTTGGCTTGGTGCAAAAGCTGTTAAGTGATAGGGTTATGGTTCAAACCCACCCAGCAGGTAGGCAGGAGAAAGACCGGGTGTTCTGTTTTGCAAAGACCACAGCCAAGGAAACACTATGGGGCGTTTCCACTCCATCCCATGGAATTGCTGAGTTGTGTGGATGGCTCCCAACAGCAAAAAGGGGGAAACCCTTTCAAATTCTAATTTTGCAAGCAAATTAAAAGATTAGAAAGACCACTATTTTTGTGATTCTTGATCAATTTAATACCTTTGCCTTTGAATTATGCTTCAAGTGACTCTCAAATCAAATGAGTAGTTTATTTTCTGGGATACTCAGACATCTAATCATCAGAATGATTTTAAGATCCTGGCTGTTTCTCAGTTTATAGAAAGTGGGAAATAGATTCAGGACAGAGCTTAACTGCTGAGCAGAGTGAAAGTGAAATGAAAAAACAGAAGTGAGGTAAATCTTTATTTACTGCTTGATGTTGGAATCAATGCCTAATTTATTATTTTTGCTATTATTATTATTATTATTATTATTATTACTATTAACGTCAAGAGAATACCTCAACATTTGTTGCTGTTACACATGATCTGCCATATTCGCTCATCTGGTTCTTTCTAGTGAGGGTAATGAGACATGAAATGATATTATGATTCTGTATCTTTAATCCTAATTCCTGACTCATCAAAGATTTCTTTCATTACCATCTGCTTAAAGCTGCCCCCAAAGCAATGCGTAAGGGGGAAAGTGATTATAGAAAGAAGCAAAGTTCATAGGGTCAGATGTGTTTACAGTTTCAGATGTGGAACCTTCTTGGTAATTTTGACTAAGTCTCCTTCTTAACCACTGCTTCTTCACCAAAAACTTAGCAGGTGGTTCGGGGTTTTGCATCTTGTGTTCTGTCTCCTATCAGGCTGTCTATTTCAGCTCTTCCTTCTGCTCACTCAGACATATCAGCAGAGACAATGGCCAAACAGATGCTGATATTCAGCCTGGATCAGCCTATGTTGATTTCATGCTTATTAGTCTGAGCTAGTCACAGCCAGCTGCTGGCTGTTTGCCTTGACTGAGCAGTAGAAATACACCCCATTGCAATGGCCCCTGTGTACATATACACCCAGGTGCTAGCTGCTGCAATAATTCCTCCCAAACTAGATGGAGTATTTTTGGATGCGTGTGTGTGTGTGTTTTCCTGGGACAACAACAGCCAGGAAAGAGGAAGGGTCCAGCTCACAAGAAAGTTAATTTAAAAGATTCCTGGGACTGGCGTTGTGGCCACTCAGAAGGAATCAAAAGTTGAGTTCTGTTTTCTTATTTCTTTTCCCTTCTTGGCAGTGAGAGAGACAGTGCTTGCTTTTAATGGCCTCATAGGTAAGCTGTCTTTTAGGCATAGCTAAAAAATTATCCTGGGTCGCTGGGTGTCAAGCTGTCCATCGCTTCCGTGTTCACAACAGATGCCTTTATTGGTCCAGCAGTGAAAGGTTTGCAACTGGCCAGTAAGCACTAGGGGTTTGCTGCGACCTGCCCCACTTCAGAGATAGGAAGCTGCCTGAATACTGTTAAGTATCGTCTGGCCTAAAATGAAAAGAAATGGGAAATCCCTGTTAGGGTTCCTATTTAGCTTTTATGGTGTAGTGAATGTTCTTGTTTTGATTTTTAAAATACAAAAAAATAATTCCACTGTACTTAGAGTTTCTAAATAGCCCAGCTGGCTAATAATACCGGAGCCTCTCCTTACTGTCTTCTGTTGTTCACAGTTTAAATGACTTCCACCCATCGAATGCTCGCCCATCCTTTCATCTAACACATTCTATTGAATAAGCAATAGCATTTTATTAGGTAAGTGCACACAATTTTTCTCCTTATACTCATATTCCAAAGAAATCATATCAGAGAGGCTATTAGAGAGGCTGAACGTAGGATTTGTTTATTAGGCTTGCTTTTTTTATTACTGTTAGATATGCCCTAAGCATATGGAGTAATATTTGCTTCCAGCTATGAATTTGGGATGATGGTAAAGCCTTCCTTATCTAAAAATCAACAACAAAAACATTGTTGGGTGGTTGATTCTGACCCCTAAGGGTTTCTGATATGTTCCCTGTTGATCAGGGAATTGTTCCAGAGACCCGGTCCGTAGCCACAGACCTTGCAGAAGGAACACAATTATCCCCAGTGTCTCGGCGAAACAACGGAGAGATCACGGGGAAGGGGTACCTTCAGATGTGTTGCACAGTCTGGATTCTCCCACAGCTCAGTCAGCGTTCCAGACAAGAAACACCTTGTAGATATAAAAATCTGCCACAGCCAGTCCTGGTGTGGAGAACAGGCCCACACTGGATGTCCATGGAACCCTCAACCAGAGACCAGGTTGCAACTGGTTTCCAGCAGAGTAGATGGGCACAGCCCCTCCCCCATCCTTCTTTATTAAAAATCATTTTTTGGGGGTGCTCATACATCACTTTTCATAATACATGAACACATATACTGTGCCAATCACCTTTACATGTCTGCTGCTGTTATCAGTCTCCAAATATCTGCCTTTTCCACTTGAACCCTTGATATCAGCTTCCCATCCTTTTCCCTCTGTCCCTGCTCTCCCTTCCCCACCAACCCTCAACACTTTATAAATTATTATTGTTATGTCATATCTTACACTGCCTAACCTCTGCCCCAGCCCACACCTTTGATGTCTGTCCTCCAGATAGGAGGTTTTGTATAGATCCTTGTAGTTGGTTCCATCTCTGTACCCCACCTCCTCTCCACCCATCCGGTAACTCCAATCTCACCACTGTCCCCAAGGGGATCCTCTGTCCTGGGTTCCCCATATCTCCAACTCCCCTCTATACCAGTGTACCTTCTCCAGTCCAGCTGAATTTGTAAGGTAGCGTTGGGACCATGATATTTGGGGGGAGGAACTCTTCAGGAACTAGAGGAAAGTTGCATGCTTCGTCACAGCCTCACTGCACATTGACTGGTATGTCTCTTCCCTGTGACTCCTCTGTAAGGGGATGACCAATTGGCCACCAGTGGGCCTTTGGTCCCCACCCTGACCACCCCTTCATTGTAATGATGTGATTCTTGTTCTTTGATGCTTGATACCTACTCCCTTCAGCCCCAGGTGTGCTTCTTCCATGTGGGCTTTGCTGCTTCTGCTCTGAACGGCTACGTCACTGTGTGCACACCTTACTCCACCCTTTTTCATGTGCTCGAAAGAGAAGGTGGGATTGCCCCATGTCACAACCCCCCCCCCCCCATCCCCACCACACACAGTTGAGGAGGGAGACTCAGTGATGGAAGAGTTGGCTCTGTGGAGGGGGAGAAAGCTGTCCAGCAGCTTGGCTCTGGGTTGGCAGAGCTGTCTCCTATACATGTGCCAAGTGGTTGCTTTTTCAGACCATGCTGACAGGAACAGACAGGCCTCAGACACAGTGGAGAAGGCCCCCAGCCCTCTGTGGGGCCTGGGGTTTGATCTCCCCCAGCTGTCCAGCTAAAGGAAGGGGTTGATGAGATGATCCAAAGGTCCCAGGGGCAGCACAGGAACAAGGTGGACACCTATGTTATTGTACATGTTCTAACATAAGACCTCGTTCTCTCTGGCTGCTGAGGTTACCAGGCTTCTGAAAGTTCGAGTCTCTCTCTCTTACACAGCCATACACACAAACTCACACACACAGTAGTGAAAAGCAGCCCCTCTTCCTAGTGTCATAACTTAGGAAATGTTCAACTTTCATTCTCTTCATTAACCAACCTGATATGTTTCTTGTTTAATTTTTTAGAAATTGTTACTGCTACTTCTGTATATGTTGCCCTCAAAAGGCTAATATTTAAAGTTTTAATTTATTTTGTGTGGTAAATTAATTTTGATGTCTGTAATATGTTCATTTGATTAGGAGTTTTTTTCCTTAATATCTGGACTAAAGTTATTTAAAAAATAGTGAGCAATATAAAGATATGTGTTTTCTAGTCATGTAAAAAATGCATCTGGGAAAGCAAATATTACCAAAATTGCAAATATTTATGGAAACAACATGTGTATCTCTCTCTTCCACAGACCAAGGTTAGGGGTTAGAATGTTCACCAATCCAGCATGTAGGCAAGTGCTACAATCACCATGCTAACCAGAGCTCCTCTTAGCTCTCTAGTACTATTGTAACTGAAATGCCACAAGGGGATACCTTGAACAGACAGTTCTATTTTCTCATAGTTGAGGATGCATGAAGTTGGAATTCAGTGGGCTGCCGCAGCCATGTGTGTCTTGCTTCAGCGGAGATCTCCATGACATGTCTGAACCTCTCTTTCTCCGGTCTCATCTTCTTCCACTTATTTGTTTAATCACTTTTATATTCAAATAAACCATTCACCGCAAAAATGATAGCCACTGTCCTAGAGATTAAGATTTGCACTTTTTTTAGGGGGTGGTGGTGGTGGTAGTGCCACAATTCTATCCATACCAGATAGGTAGTATTAACGTATGATAAATACTCTTGCTTTTTTTCTTTAATTAATTAATAGGAACATATAGGGTTGTTATCATTAAAGTATAAAGACTGGAAAATATAGATGAGGTTAAATAAAAGCAAGATTTGACAAAAGGTCAACAGACTATAATGTTGAGTTCAAAGTAAAGCATCTCGTAAGAAACCTAATTCCTCACTGGAGTTCAGAAAAATCATGGACCTAAATTCAATATTGGACATATATAGATCAAGAAGAATCTATGTAAAAATAAGAATTGTAGTAGGAGTAATAAAACTTCCTATTTTTGTAGATGATATTTTTATTTTCATAGCGCTCTACTCCATGGAGCCACGATCTGATTTCAGGTTCTACTCAATGAGATGGCTAGTACGTAAAGTGAAAACACTGGTGTTAGACAGATTTTAGACATGGATTCTGCTCCTGAAATGTCAAGTTTCTTTTCTCTTGTGTTCAGTAACTATTTTTCCTCTATAAAAGTGATAGATAGATCAGATTTTAAAAGTTTTTTTCTGGAAGTGATACTCTATTTTTTCATAGTTTTATGGATACATAAAACATAGAAATGTTATGCTTTAAATTTTAAGTAATCAATACAATTTTAATATAAATTAGACCATATATAGGACATCTCATGTGAAATGTTAGCAATTCCTTGTGTGGATTGTTCACATTATTTTTCAAATGTTGTTTTAACCTTTTCATAACCAGTGGAATGATTATCGACCATGAACATTTCAACCTCTAAAGCTTCTTAGGAATCTTCACCACCCCATGCTCCCACATGGGACAGAACACTCTTTGAATCTAAAGGAAGGGACCTTACCCCATCAATCATACCACCAGAGTTCTCTTGGAACTTATGTGCCCTAAATGATTATATCCAAAACATATGAATTAACTTACCCCTCTCTGAAATTCAGAATGCCTTTCATAATTGAAAACACATGAAAACAACAAAAAGTTCAAAGGAGAAAATAAATTGGTCAGGAAAGGGTTAAGAGTGATGTTACTGAATTAGAATCATATAGATAAGGGAAGCAAGAATGGTGAAGAGTTTCAAAATCATATGTGAAAAAACTAAGTATGTTTACACACACAACTTGGGGACAATAGGATGATATTAAAATTATAATTTGTCATTAAATTAAAAAGGCACTGGATTCCTTCATTTAACTATTCAAAGAGACCTAAATTCCAGACTAGTCAATTCATTTACTATATAAAATATGTTTCTGTATTAAAAACCATTCAACAAAATATTGGACTATTTTGTGAGCTCACAAGGCACACTGTTATTAATGGAGAAAGAATTTGGAATTCTATGAGTCAGTTACAGTTCTAAGTGCTTAAGTCATTTAATGCCACGTTGACCTTTTAAGGTAAGTGTGGTTGTTATGTCCTGTTTTTAAAATAAGGAAATAATAGCTCAAATCAATTGAATACATTTCTCAATATTCAAAAGTAGATTCAGTAATTTGTCCAAAGCTCTCCAAAGGGAAAAGAACAGAACTTTCCCTGCGCTTTGGTCAGAGTCTAAGCAGCCCATGCGAAAAGTGATTAGCAACTTAATGCTTACCACCCTTGAATATTGAAGAAAAAAGAAGGAAATTGAAATTTTATTTCAATACATGAAATTGTATCTTGTCTAGTGTTCTTTCTGCTTGATGTACTAATTTGGAATTTATTTATATGCAATGATTGGGAAAAAAACTAAAATTATAATTTGTTTTTATCTTGCTCTCCAGGTGTTATAATTTACTTATTATTTAAAACAATTATACTTTCTAGATATATTTGGTGAAAATAGAATAAAATATATCAAGGGTATGTATATTATATTTGCTACCATATTTCACACAAAATTGCTCCTTCTTAATGGCTTTTGATCACTTCACATAGGAAAATCAAGCATATAAAAGCTTTTAATATTTTTAGCTTTATTTCTGAATTAAATAAATTGTCATTATGTTCTTTAAAGAGTCTAACAAAAATCCCTTTGCATAAAAGTGCATCTGTTTTACTCAATGTCACATATTAGTAAACAAGCTAAACATTACTGAAATGCCTGCTTGCATTACTCTTGCTTGTGCACACTGTTCACAGCATCTAACAATTCACAAAACTCATGGGAATATAAAGTACTTAAAACGTTAAGAACTTTATGGTGGTGGGGAACAGAAGGAATAGAAAACGTGGGCCTATTATATTTGTTCTTTGTTTAAAAGGCAAAGTCCTTGACTCCCTTTAGGTGCATTGTTTACAAGTTCCTAAGTCATAGAAAAATTCATCTGAATGTGATTTTTATAGAAACTCTAAGGAAAGCAAATAACTGATTTTCCAAACTAACCTAGACCTTTCAGAATTCTTTATATTTGTTCTTTTGTTAGTTTAACTTCCATGCACAATAATAATAATTCAATGATTATTAACTAAAGTCACCTTAGATACAAAAAATAATCTGCAGAATGATACTTAAAAATATGGAATAAAATTCATTTTTGATATTAAAGCTATAATTCATTTCTATCACTCCTTCCTGCCCCTCCCACATTATCCATATACATAAATGACTTCTGTGGGTAGAGTTAGAGTCCAGGGCATCATTCATTAAGTTTCCTTATCTGTTGCTATTCTAAGAAGTTGCAGTAGTTCTCTGGCATCTTTCCAATAGAAGCAGAGTCCATGCCCTTTATTTTCAAATATTCGTACAGTTTTGAGTTGTCTCTTATTTTTACCTAAGTTTCTAACTTTCCATCTTGACCTAAGTTATTAACCTAAGTTATTAGGTTATTAACCTAAGTTTCTAACTTTCCATCTTGAGATACATAGTATGTTACAGTAAGTATTCATGTATATTCTATAGATAATAAGATGTATTATAGTATATGTATTATATATGTATATGTACTACCTGCAATATAGTATTTCTATTATATGTATATAAATATAATATAACATATGGTGATTCTTCTGATGCCTTTTTGTAGGCAAATTAAATTCATATATGTGGAGAATGCTTTCTCCATGTTCTTCTAACTCCAGGACATTGCATGTCAATATAATTTGACATTATTGGGTGAGTTCTTTCATTTCATTTTTGGGTTTTTTTTGGGGGGGGCATCACTGCCCTCTAGTGGTGGGAGTAGGAGGTCCAGCCTTGCTGCTGGATTTGAACCTCCCACCCAGTGGGTCGCAGTCCCGCGCACAACCACTATGCCACAGGGCTCAGCCCGCTTCTTTCTTTTTAATGACCTATTACTTTATCCCTCCATAATTACCATGATTTCATTTCACAACTCACCTAGTCTTTGCTGACTTGTTTTATAAGTAACAAATCAGTTTGGGGGCAGTCTTCAAATTTATGTGAGATATGTTTTAAAATAAAGGGCTGAATCAACTGGATTATGCAGTGGAGAAAATGTAACATTGTGTTTATTCCTCAAGGAAGACTCAGAGCAGAGTCTTTTCTCAGTTCAGATGTGAATGGTTTAATGGGTAGAAGAACCCGTGGGTGGCTTGAGTAAGGTCAAGTAATATGGCCCTCCTGATGTGGTTCCTAATATGATATATATTGTGGCGATGCCCCTTTTTTGGAGGGCATTTTCTAGTTTGCTTCTGAACAACGAGTGCAATTGAGACTTGCTGGCAGGTGAGCTGAGCCACACAGTTTGTTTCCTTGATGGCATCTTTAAGACACCAACTTAGCAGACAGTGTGAACCATGCTATCTACTTTGTTCCTTGGGTACAACTTTGATTTAACTTTTGTAGAGTGTGTGATCTAAGATAGCATCTTTTGTGTGTACATATGTTGGTTTTAGCATATATCAACTAACAAATCTGCCTTGGATGAAAGACCGCCAGAATGCTCCTCAGAAACAAGGAAAGAGAGACTTCATGTTATCTACTTTTCACATGCTACCAGGAGACACTAGTCCCTGAAATAAAGCATCAGACTTGGTAAAGTAGTTGCTAGGTACCATCAAGTTGCTTGGTGGTAACCAATACCAACCTTATGCACAACAGAACAAAACTTTGCACTGTCCCACACTATCCTCACAATCTTTCCAGTGACTGCTTCCATTATAGCAGCCCCTGTGTCAGTCCATCTTGTAAAATGCCTTCCTCTTTTTCCTGCCTCTCTACTTAACCAAGTGTGATCTTCTCCAGGACACAGTCTCTCCTGACAATATGTTCAAAGACTGTAAGACAATCTTGCCACCTTTCCTCTAAGGAACACACACATCATATTCCTTACAAGACAGATGATTTTCTCTTTTTAGCGGTCCATGCTACTTATCCTTCTCCAACACCAAAACTCAAATATATTGATTCTTCTATGATTTCCTTTATTAAATGTCAAACTTTCACATGCATAGGGAAACAAAAAGTTCACCACCCTTTGGTCAATTCTGATACACAGTGACACATAAGACAGAGTAAAACTGCCATTGTGGATTCTGAATGTCACTCTTTACAGGTGTAAAAAACCTTATATTTCTTCCACAAAGCTGACTGGTGGTTTTGAACTTCTGATCTTGTGGTTAGCAGTCCAACAAATAATCACTATCCCAACAGGAGGCAATGTAAAATGTTATGACTTGAGTCAGGCATATCTTAATCTCCAAAGCCACCTCCTTGTTTTTTTTTAAGACTCTAATAAGTCTTGTGCAGCAGACAAAGTGTCTTTTGATCTCTTGACTGCTGCTCCCATGAGCAGTGATTTTGACAGATTGAAGATAAATGGAACTATTTGGAATTTGAAGTTTGAACCAGAGGTCTTAGTCAGAAGCTAGAAAAAATCTGGAAGGAGCCATGAAGAAAACTCCTCTTTAGAACATTAAAGGAAGTAGGTGGTAGCCTGAAATGCTTGCTAAGTGACCACCTGACTCCTCTTGCTGAGTGGAAGTGAGAGAAGTGTAGCAATATAGAGATGGATTGAGTCAGTCCACTGACATCCATGAACCTGGGTTAGAGGAACTAGAGGCAAAGATGAGAGTGGTTGACTGGTCTGAAGTTCATAATCTAGCACAAGGGGCGAGACTTGTTGAGAATTTGTGATGGGGCCACCCTCTAAGGCAAGACGACCAATAATCACCCAGGTGAGGCTAAGTGAGGCAGCCCACATTGAGTTGACCAGAAGCTGGGCAGAGGAAGGGAATCTATTCGATACTGTAGACTGTTGCATATTGCTGCCAAATGTACAGATGTCCTGTCCTGGTTTGACATTGCTTTTGCATGTAGATTTCACAAGGTTCCAACTGGAATTAAGATTCTTTACATCAAAGCATATGATTGTCTCTTTAAAGCACAGGGTTGATGTAAATGGGTAGCATAGATATTGGATACCCAAAATCGGGTGATCAAAGCATGAAATGGTTGGTTTATAAACTTTCATAGGTGCTGGAATATATTTCTGGGATTAAGGTGTAGTTGTTACTTAACTGCAATTTTAGGCATTGGATATTTTTTTTGTTCACTTATAGAATCATATGTGGCATATATTGAATTATAGAGAGTGGCATATATTGAATTGTATGCATTTTAGTTTTTTTACTGTTAGGTATATATATGAGTATATTATTGTTAGTTCAAAAATTATATATGACTAAAGAGTTATGTGAAAGTGTCAAATTGACAAGGGGTGCACTGTGGTAGTTAAATAATCTGGTACCAATTTGGGACTTGAGAGGATTTAGAGTGAAGAGGTGGAGTCTATTATGTCAATTGGATCGTAGTCTATGTGTGAGCATGACCTTCTGGGAATTCTGGGAACTCCTGTATTTTGGAGGAAGGAGATACTTTCTCTTGCTCTCTCCTCACACTCTTGGAGATGCTCTACTAACAAGACACACTGTACTATCCTAATAGAGCTCATGCCCTGGAAGTGGAGGAACCACATACAGACCCAAGCCAGCATTGAGATGTTTCTACCATCACTGGATCCACAAGACTTTGCATCCACTAGCCTGTGTTCTTCCTCTGCTCAGCATCATTGCATGTGTTTTGTGAGACTGAAGAGGACTTTATAGATTGGTATTGGATGTATAGCTGAATATTGAACTTATGGTCTTTATCTGGACTGGATTATGATATTTTCTCAACACTTAATTGCTCTTGTATATAAACCTCTTTCTTATACACATAGGAATGTCTATCAATTTGCTTCTCAAGTCTACCCAGACTAACACACTGTGATATTAAACGTCTTCATTTTCTCTTACGGCAATAATAACCTATTTCATTGCTGAATAAATGATGAGGTTTGTGTATCGTCACTGATTATCTTGCTACAAAAGGATATGCAAGAAGAAGTTATTGCCCATAAAAAACGGTTTTGTGCAATTTCCAGCTTCTTTCTATCACCCAAATGGTGATAGTTTCTAACTTTTGAGCTGTCTTTCTTGTTTTCAACTTTTTCCTGCCAACGATCAGTAATTATCAATACATCCTTTTAAGAGCTTGATCAGTTTCAGACTGTTGAAGCTGTCAGAATGATTGAATTTCTACCAGTTGGTTTTCCTAGTTAAACCATAGCAAAAACTCCTGACATTGTGCGGATTCTGACTCTTAGAGAGTCTATAAAATAGGATAGAATTTCCCCTGCATTTTCAAGACTTTAACTCTTTATGAGACTTGAAAATCTTATAATTTCCCCAACTTTCAAGGTAGGTTGTATATTTATTAATAATTTTATCCACTGGTCTCTGAAATAGGTGTATTACTATTATTCTAACACAAATATTATTGCACTTCAAGATAGATCTCAAATGTTCTCCTTGACAATGACTACAATGCTATCCTTCTCAAATTTGTCATATTTGGCATAGAACCCTTATGAGCATCTAAGAATTCATTTCATCTCAATAATGCATAGGAGATTGATATATATGCATTGTATTTACATTTTGATGATATCCAATATTCTTAAAGTTAGACTTCTTACTTTCCACTGTGTGATCATTGATGATTGTTTACAACTGTTTCTTATCATCGTGAACCATGCTCTATCAACAAATGGAGATCCCAAAGCTTTTCTGCATTCATGCCATTAGAATGTACTCTCCTTTAAGGAGACAGCAGTATTCTGTGTTCTTTCCAACCTAGGGGTTAATCTTCCAAAGCATCTCCGACAATGTTCTACTGATATTGATAACATTTTTAGTGGTAATTCTTCAATGATGGACAATCTACTACTGATTCTTCATCTCTAACTTCCCTTGAAACCTTTTCAACATTAGTAATTCTACTTATATTTAAAATACCAGTAATACAACCTTCAGCATCAGTGTTGAAAGCCTTCAATCACTCCATGTAATTCACCACTGTGCCGCAGACTGAAAGTTGAGTTGTGTGTGCCAATGCTTGTGTGGCACTGCTTGTTAGGTCATTAACTTTACCCATCAATATAATGGAAAATTAAAAAAAATTCTTATAGGAACTACTATCTGGGTATGCAATCTGATTTACAATTTATCATTCTTATTTGTCCATGATTTGTCTTTAATTTTGATTCAAGTATTAAATGTATGTGATGCATTATATTCTATTTTTTACTCCTTATAGAAAAAATAAGAGCAATGATTGTTTTGTTATTGAGTCTAGGAACATAGTGGGGAGCAATGTTGTTATAAATCTCAGAATCATAAAATTACCAGTTTAGTCTTTGACCAGATCTTATTGTCTAACAAATGGAGGTCACTGGATTCAAAACAATACTGAAAGGTTGCAAAGCTTGATAGTAATAATAAAAAAATTCATAAAAATGTGAATATTATTATTATTTAAAGTTAATTAGTTCTTTTCACAGAGAATCCACCATTTGCTCTAATTTCAATTCAAAAGACTTTCTTGATTCTCTTTTTCTGATGACTGTTAAGAAGACTTTGTATTGATCCAGCATAAGCAGTAGCTTGTGGATCTAGCAACTCTTGGATTGAGTGTTCGTTGACATTACATTGATATTGAGGTGTAGAAAACCTACTACTGGAATTGCATTTACACAGAACTGTCAAGTATACATTTTCCTGCCAAAGTTAGGGAATCTCTTATCCAGAGTTTTGTTTCATGCTGCTAATTAATTTAGCTCTACATATCTAGCTTTATTCATACTCAGTTTTTGAAAATAACTTTGGGGATGTTTAAAGAAAAACTGAACTGTGGCCCTAAGTATACTAACATTTTAACTGACCCATTGACTATTTTCTTTCAAACTTTTTATTGAGGTCCAGTACATGGCCTAAATTCATTCTGGTGGTTTCAGAATACCAGACAAAAGTGAAAATGATTCGTTTCTTACAAGGAAATAAGAACCCATGGGATCTATTTGATATGTTGCTAATTTATTTCTTTGGCACGTGAAAGAGCAAATGCTTATAGATATGAATACTTCACTCCTCAAGAACATCTTAAATTTTCTTGGGTTGCAGAATTCAAATACAAATAATCCTCCTTCTCTTTAGAACTTAGCATATTTGCAACTTTTTTCCTCTCGTATTTATTGTTTTCCCAGAGCAAACATTTTTGCCTAAATTTCAGATTTATCGATACTATTTTGTTGCTATGTGCTCTACTTTTAGTGACTTGATGCTATAGACTTGAAATGGCTCTCTTTTCTGTAGAGATCCGTCTTTATTTTGGAATCTGTACCCAAATGCAGTCAATGTCCTCAGAAAAGCCATGTCTAACCTCTTCTGTTTTCCCTTTCCCTTTTGCCAGAAGTTCCACTGTGCATTTTTCTTTACTCACTCTTATAATCTTTTCCTCCTTTAAAATTTTTTTATTCTGGCATCAACAATGCATTGCACACAGAAATCACAGATAATAGTCACAATAAACTATACAGCAGGGAGTTTGGATTTTGAGTAATAAAGGAGTTAGCAGGTTACCACAAGCCAAGGTTAGTAAACAGTAAGGATACAGTCATGGGTCCAAAGCAACATGGCTCCTTAACCAACAGTTAAATCTGTGCATTTTAGTCCTCATTCTCTCAGCCCTGAAGTTCCTTAGCTTGGTTTTCTGGGCCAACGAGCCTGGCCTTCACTGTGACTCATAACCCCATAGCCTCAAATATTGCTTCTGGGTTGCCTGATGATCGTCTTGCCTCCATCCCTGGACTCAGCCATGATCTTTTGCTCGATTCCCTGCTCTTTCTGATTATAGGCTTGATTGCAGCTGGTCTCAGTACCATCACATCAGACAGAGATCTCAAGCATCTTTCCCTGATGGTGAACCTATAATTTCTTTCTCTGTTCCTGCTTCCGGCATGATTCTTAACATAGAAGAATGGTTTTGAGGTGTGGTTTTTGTTGTGCAACAGACCATGCCCTCAGGGAAACGAAGGATGTGATTGGCTTCACACCCTCTACTAAAATGGAAACGTAGCCCCACTTTCGTCCTTTCCATTACCAGTGCAGAGAATGCCCTACAAAATGGGATTATTGACACCAGTAGAGAGAACTACATTGCAGAAGGGATTATGGCAAAAGGACATTATGGATAGAGAGACCATATTAAGCATTTGGCTATACCTCACCAACTTCCCTTGGTACTATATTTTTTAATAATTAAGACTTAGACTTTAAACCTCAGAATCTAATTTAGAATCCTTTTTGAAGGGAAGAGTAGAGACTTTTATTTATAGACTAAATTAGGTAAGGCTTTTGTTTGAAAAAAGCCACTTCAGGTTTTGATTGTACTCTTCAGGTTGCATTATCAAGGAAAGTGTATGGAGAAGAAACTAAAATGCTACTATGAGATTTATATTTGGGATAAAACATTAAATCCTAAACAAACCCTCACACAGCACTCAACTCCAGGGACCTGAAAGTAGGGTCAAGTTCATTGTGCTTAAACCACTGATAAAATAAAAGAAATTGTCTTACAAAATATTTTCTAAAGTGGTTAAAATGTTGTAAGAGATTCACCACTACAAATTCACTGGGAAACTTGTCAGTCACGGAAGAGAAAAAGAAATGAAAATATGTTGGAAAGCGAAAGGAAGAATTCAGACAACACAAGAAGGAAACCTTAGAAATGTTTTCTAAGTCATTCATAAATAAATCAAACATAATTTTGGTTTAAAGTCAAAATTCTGAAAAATGTAGGCTTTTCAAAGTGAACTTGAAGAAAGTACATTCATCAGCTATATAATTACTCTAAATGTATAACACAGGGGTAAAAAACAAGTATAGAGACAAGGAACTGCATAACAGCCATGAAAGACTAATTCATAATAAATCTGTACACTATCTAGATGAATCTTACCTTCCTTTCAGATTAAAAAATTGGGAATTAAATCAGTATATTTTTTCTAGTTTGGGATTCAAGACTTCTGCGGAATCCACCAAGTTTACTAAAACAGGTTTCAGCAGCCTATGTGCTCTAATTAGTCAGTCCATTGAAACCACTGCAAGGATGTTTCTAAATCTTTATCATTTAGCTTTGCTTGACTGCTATTTCTCCCAGACTCTGGAAAATATACTTTATCTTCCACTCCTCCTTGTGAAATATTTTGTATAATTCTAGTAAATCCTAGAACTGAGGTTGTAAGCAAACCAAGGGAAAACTACTTATGAGCTCAATGTCCATGTTGCTATAGTTTCATTATGAGAACCTTAATGATTCAGTCTTGACTTTTCATTCCTTTCATTAATTAAGAGATGCAGAAAGGCTTGAAAATAAATTTTCCATAGTAGTCTTCATATATTTCTTGTAAGCTGATTATAAAAAAGTTTGATATTTGTCTTTATTTCTCTTAAGATTGGCTGACTACTTTTACTTGCACTCACTAAAGGTTTAAATATTACTTACTCTTTCTCAAACCTATTCAATTTGTAGATATACAAGTTATATTTTCGCATTATCTCCCTTTGCAGTTTATTACCCTATGCCCACCCCCTTTCTTTTTTGATAGTTAACCTCAGTATATCATGAATTTAAAACAAGTTCTGTAAAGTGCATTTTATTCCAGGAGTATTCAAGTACCATAAATATGCAACCAAACTATTTGCTCTCCAGTCAATTCTGATTCATAATGATCCTATAGAACAGAGTCGAATGGCACCTATGGAAAAGCCAAACTGGTGAGTTTTGATAGGAACAGATTGACACATCTTAGTCCCATGCAGAAGCTAGTGGGTTTCAATAATAGGCCTACTGGTTAGAAGTTGAGTGCTTAACCACTGTATCACCAAGTCTTTATGTGCCTTAAAAAACAGCAACCTCCCCCCACTCCCCAAATACTCACAGCTATCAATTTGAATCCAACTCATAGCAATGATATACAAGGTTTCATCATTATAAACCTTTATAGAAGCTGACACCTCATCTTTCTTCCCCACAACAACTGTTGTGTTTGAACTACTAACATTCCCCCATTAGCTGCCCAATGCTGAACACACAGCAGCACCAAATCTCCTTTGCCCACATAAAAGAAGTCATTAAAGGAATCTTTGATGCTGAGGCAATAACTTGCCTTACTTACAAGCAGTAGAACCAGTTTTGAACTGTACCGGTACAATCCAGTGACCTTAAAAAAATGTAATACAATGATCAAAAAATTGTTTTACATTGCTGGAACCTGTAATAATTTTGATAAAAAATTACAAATAAGAAATGTATTAAAATGTTTTTTAATTTTTAAATTTTTAAAATTTTAAAGTGTAATTAATTTTACCTACAAATATCATACTGAAATTTATGAAAAAATCAAAGTATCAGTGCAGACCTAGAACAAGTGTATGCAATTCATTAAAGAAAAATCCAGGAAAAAAGTAAAGATCTGGTAAAAGTAACAATTTCCCTAATAATCAAAGATTTATACCCTCAAAATCAATGAATTAAAAGATACCAGAGTCTGTTAAATTAGCAAACATAATATCTGATACTAATGAAATTGAGATGAAAGCAAAACATATGTACATTATCTGCTAAAGTTGAAAGATGGTATGAATTCTTGAAAAGTCGGGTTATGATCTTTCTGAAAACCTTGAGAATTGTTCCAACTGTAAGTTTCCTAAATCCATATCGAAAAAAAATCAATTAAAAGGTGAGATCATAAGGCCATCCTGCTTTTTAAAGGGGAGGGGCAGCAGAAAAGAAGGTCCTCAAGAAAACAGATTGACACAGTGACTGCCGCAGTGTTTCCTTCCATTATGCACAGTGTCGCTATGGATAGGAATCAATTTGATGGCAGCTAGGAAAAGGGGAAAAAATTAAGGGAAAAACAAATGTCCAATATGTTATTTGCAGCATCTGCATTCTTAGAAAATTAGGGAAACTCTAAGAAATGTCCCAATGATACAAAATCTTACAATTTGATGTTAGATTTATGAGTCAAAGAACAGAAGAATCTAAAATTCAATGAGCCACAGGTATGTGTATTGGCAAAAGCTATACGATAATTTTGCGATAGCACAAATACAGAAGCAAATTGGGGACAGTTGCATTAAGATTATTACCCCATTGTTTTCTTCTTTCTTTTTTAAGGCATCACTGCCCTCTGGTGGGAGTGGGAGGCCCAGCCTTGCTGCTACTGGATTTGAACCACCAAGCCAGTCAGCTACAGTGCAGCACTCAACCTCTACGCTGCCGGGGCTCAGCCCCATTGTTTTCTTTTCACAATTTTCTTTATTATATTATTTTGATAATGCTTTTGTTAAATGGATGAAATTATCTACAATATAAAACTCTACTCAAATTTCAACTATCATAGGGGATATCATAGCATAGAGTCCTAGGAATGATATATTGGCAACAAAATAAAGTCAAATTAGTTGGCTTTGAGAATGCAGAAGAAAAAATTGCTTAAGAAGAGAATATGTTTCAGACAGAAAAATACTTTTTTTTTAGAAAAATACTTTTTAAAGGAAATTAACAGTAAATCAATTATTTTTACTGAATAATACTAGTATTAATGATCTTTAGTATACTCAAAAAAGGAGGTGCAATTCACCTTTTTAGTGGTAAGATATACTTGTATCCATTATTTAACAATGTTCATATCGAGTTAGCCTGTTGTACTTCGATTTATCTGCACCATTTCTTTTCCAAATTAGTCTTTCATATTTTTGAATGCCAAAGAATAAATTTCCAAGTTCTAAATGCATGCATACTAAATATAAAGATGTCAAGTTTGCTCCTTTGTGTTCTAAATGTGTATATATATATATATATATATAACTTTTACATCTTCAGTTACTCACTATCCCGTTGTGAATCTTTTAGTTGCATTTGAATTTCTAGCTTTCCTTTCCCATGTGAATAAAATCTTCTCTCCATTTCCCTTTCTATAGAATTTGAAATTATTGATAAGAAAATATTTACCAAAATGACAGCATTAATGGGCTCCAGATCTTACAGGAAGCATTTGTATATTTTTTTCTCTCCAATTTCCTTTATGAGAGGAGATGGTAGCTGATGTTGTGAAATCTCTAAAGCATAACTATCTTGCATAGAATGTCAAAACTGAAGAGTATCAAAAATAAGTTATTGTTTGAACCTAGAATTTACCAATATACTTATTGAAGAATGAGTCTTTCCATATTTAGGGTCCTTGCACTTATCATGGAATTGCTTATCAAAATACCATTGAAATATCTTTGTGCATGTTCATTCTTTTTTAAGATGGCTTCTTAGAATAAAATATTCTGAGTCTCAAATTTTATTTCTAGATATATACTTGAAAGTATTCTCCAAAGGAAATATATTTCCTATGGTCATGAATAATAATGATTCAGAACTGTGCGTCAAGTTTTGAACCCTTCTGAAGTGTCGAATAAGAAGATGGTCCTTGATAGCTGGGTTGATTCAGTGACTACATCGATGGGCGGAGGCGTGGAACAATTGTGAGGTAGGTTCAGGGCAGGACTGTGAAGTGTTTCGTTGACTTGTGCCTGGGGCTTCCATGGATCGAAGCCGACACAGTGTCGCCTGGCAACAACAATATGACAATAATAAAAGTTGTCTTATTTTAAAATCATTTCACAGTCAATAAATATAAAACTTTCTTTTTCCCTTACACACAGCTTTGCTTTCTTTCCACTCACACTCATATGCTTGCATCCAATTGTTTGCATTTATTTATCAATTGAGTTCTAATTTAAAAACTATGTGTTTTATTGGAGGATATATATATATGGTAATTAATTTGTTTTCTTATTTACCATTAAATATTATGTCTTTAAGCTTCAGGTAACAATATAATGCAAGAGACTGACTGGCTATTAAAACTCAAAAGGGCCTCACACATCAACTCTTACAGTAAATGAGATCTATACATCTGTACAATGTCAAATAACAAATACGGAGTGAACTTCACTGGACTCAGACTTCCGAAACCTATGGCAAAGATGTTTTTCCTTTAAGCATTTTTCCTAACTAACTATAGCAAAACATTTTCCATTTGTCTAATTTAAAAATTAATGTACTTTTCCTTTAACCAAAATTCTTTACAAATGTCGATGTGTAGGTGCTGTCTAAAATCAGCCATCTAAATTTGTCTATGCTCATTTCCCAACTGCCTCACACTTAAATAACTGCTACAGAATTCTCAGCACAAACACAAGTGCTACATTTAATAAAAGATGAGAGAATGACTTTCTCCCAAACTACTGCAAGATATTAAAAAATGTGCAAAATTCTGTCATGGGTGTTTTTTTTTTTTTCTTATAAAGCTATCCCCATAATCCTGAAAGCCACCCTCTTGCTGTCCTTGAAATTTTCGCATTGCAAGCTCCAATGCCCACTACCATTTTAAATAAGACATCCCTGGGTGACACAATCAAGTCAGTGTTCGACTATGAACTGCTTTATTGATGGTCCAAACACATCCAGGTGTGTCAATGTGCTTCGGAATGTCTGGCAGCCTGTTTTCAAAAGTCTGCTCCTGGACAACGGTGGCGTGTACCTCCACATATAGAGAGAGCTTGAATGAGAGCTTTGTGAGAGTCAGAGCAATAGGGATACGTGGTTGCTAAGAGGGATGCTGTCATCGGCTCAACTCAGACCCACAGCAAACTCTGCACATCAGAAGGAGACAATGCCTGGTCCTGTGTCACACCCTCCATTGTTCTTAGCTGGAACCCATTATTGCAATCAATCCATCTCCTTTAGGGCCTTCCTCTCATTTGCTGATCTTCCCAAATATGTCCTTCTTCAGGGACCAGTCTACTGACATGTCCCAAATATGTAAGACAAGATCTCACCATCCTATCCACTGAGAAGTACGCTGATTGTATTTCTTCCTATATAGATTGGTTTGTTCTTTTAGTAGGCCCTGGCAACTTTTTAAAATGTGTACTTTAAAAATAGATGCAGGAGAAAGATTTTCTATTTCCATAAAGAGTTACACAATTGCATGAAACCAAGGGAGGAAGTTCTACTCTGTCTGATAGGGTCACGAAGAGTCACAACGAACTGGTTGGTCATGATTTTTTTGTAGTTAAAAGTATAGATTTCAGAAATACATATATACATCTAAGAAATGTGTAATTTAATGTCTAAAAGTTATATAAAGCATTAAAATTACAATGATAGAAATAATCCAATGATCAAAAAATCCTACACTTTAATATTTCATTTTAGAAAAGGAAATTGCAGGGTGGCCATTTGTCAAAATCAATTCAATGGATGATGGATTTGTATCATTTGATCTTTGTACATAAGAAGTTTGTCTTTCAACAATTCTTTTGCCCAGTTGCTTTACCCAGTTAAGCATACCACAGTTATCATCTCTTAAAGTGTTATACATGTTTTGTTTTTTACTGATGATTTTTTTCTTATCAAATATTTCATTTGAGTTTACATCTTGTATCTTAGGATATTTAAAGCTTGAATTGCTTTAACAGTAGTAATTTTTTTTTAGTATCTCATAGAATTTATAAGATAATTAAGTGAACTAATTAGAATGAATTAGATCTTAGATCTTGTCCTAAAATAGAGAAAATCGCTCTAGAAGTGATACGTGTGTATATCATTAATACCATTAAATTGCATAATCAAGATCAGGCATTATTTTATTTTATTTTTAATTGCACATACAAAGTTTGTGCAAATAGTTTTTCTCAAAATGTTGTCTGAAGAAATATTGTATACATTTCACATTTTTTATACTTCAAATTGATATTGTTCTTATTCAATATTTTAATTCAGGAAACCTGCAATCTGTCTCCTGTGATTACCTATAGTGGGTTACCCAGTGTCTCTTCTAATGATTTTTTAAAATTCTTATACTGCCTAAACACACTGCACTGTCCTGTCCTTCATTCTTAAGAATGGCTTTGGTTTTCATTTGGTGGTGTGATTACATTTGGGCTACTATACGCATGGTCAACTGTTCAAAACCACCAGCAGATCCGGAAAAAGATTGGTTTTCTACTTCTGTCAAGTGACAGTCTTACAAACCCAAAGGGGGTCAGTATGAGTCTGCATGTACTCAGAAGCAGTGAGTTTGGTTTTCTGGTTTGGTTTTATGAAATTAAGTTCCCCTTTTCTCCTCAAACTATTTTCTGCTTCAAAAATTTCTTGATCCATTTATGTTTGTTGATCAATTCCTTTTAAAAGTTTAACTGCATCAAGCTGTGCTACTCTCTACACCAGTCCTCTTAAATAATTCTTTTGGTCCTCCGTATACCTAGTATACTTGTTTGGGTCTCACAATTTCTCCTATCTTCATTGATTCTTGTTTGGTTGGGGTTTTACCCCGCTGCTTAGTCACAAGGGTCCAAATTTCCCTAATCTAGAAATTAACCTTCTTGGTATATGGTCTGAATTTTTTTCTCCTTTTAAAATAATAAAGGCTGTGATTTCACAATTAAACACTACATTTCTATGATAAGTGCAAGACTGCCATTTCAAACCTACCCAGTAGATGTTGGAGAGAAAGCTCTCACAGTCCCCATCTATAAATTTCACAACTTCGCATCTTCTGCTGCTGACTGACACTGTTACACGAGTTCTATGAGTTGGGGCAGTTCAACAGCACCTATCAACAACACTCCCTCCTTGTCATAGCCACCCTGGGGACAAGGTAGAACTCTCCCTCAGGGCTTCTGATACTGTAACGTTTATGGAGCAGAAGGCCTCCTCTTACTCTCACAGAGGGGCTAGTGGTTTCACACTGCTGACTTTGAATTTCCCTTTTCTCTCCTTAACTGGAATTACTCTCCCAGCTGTATTTAGCTGTCATCATAATTGACAGAGCCGTGAAAAACCTTGGTGGCTCAGTGGCAGGAATCTTGTCACCACAATGTAACTCATACATGCAAAGTTACCGGAGTGTTTTGGTGTTTCCTGATTATGTTAGAATAGAAAAAAAAAAGCCTGCTCATTGACTTCCAGGAAATATCAACAACAACAACAACAAAACATTACAAACCACCACAGTCTGATCTCCAAACAATCACGGGGATGTCACAAATCTAGTCAATATCTAGTTCCACTGTGGGTGGGTAGGAGGTGCTGTGGAGGGGCGGGGGGTTGTTGCAAAGTCAATTAACAAAGCCTCTCTGCAATGTTTCAAGTTCTCAAGTTCTTAACCATATGGAGCAGAGGACACACCAACAACTTTTTCAATTGAGGGGCCCCTGGACATTTAAAATAAAATTCCTTTCTAAATGAGTGATTGGTGGACGTTTATTACTCACAGAATAAGGAGAACCAGGGTAAGCACGGGAGCAAACACAGGGCACATTACCATCTCCTCAAGTTGGACACCCGTTCCGGGACGCAATCATAAACTCCATCCGTGAATGCCCCATATCAAATGGTGGAAGAAGAACCCAGAGGCAGCTCTCTCTGATGGTAAAGGAATTGTTACCCAACAAAAAGACATGTGCGAAAGAGCGAGGAGCATGGAGAGAGTGGGGAAAGGGCTTTGGAAAAGAGGAAGGTCCCTTGTAGGCAAAGGACAGTGCTTATCCCTTCTGTTCAGGGTGGCAAACTCTCTCCGAATTTGCTCTTCAAGGTTTTCTGGAATCAGGGAACCATAGGTTCTCTTTTATCCCCCTAACCACAGTGAATGTTTTGGATCTTCTGGACAGTGACAATCTTCCTCCCAAGCACACACTTTATCTTGTGCCAATCAGTAACTATTATGCCTATTAGTAACTATAACAACAGTTGAATATCACCCAAAACTCTCTTCAAGCCTCTTATGTTAGGTGAATTTTTGTTTTGTCTTTTTTATACCAATATTTTTTTCTTTTAAAATTTTGTCATTTTATTTGTGAACAACAGATATATACCAGGCTATGACTTGAGGAAATTATAAAGATTTACAACAAATGACCCATGACATATTACTGAAGCCTCCCCTATCTAATAGACGATCCATGTGTTTAAGTATAATAAAAGAGGAAAGTGATGTTTTTGCAATAAAATGCATACCTCTTTAGAGTTTTGTTTTGTGTTTAGCTATAGTAGATAGTCTTTTTTGTTTTGGCAATAGTTCTAATACTGTAAAGGCATATTTTTTAGAACAGGTTAATCTGCTCAGCACAAGAAAAATTGGGAGGATCAATTTACTTTGATATCTTCAAAGCTACACAAATACCTAAGGTTTTATTTATCTTTGTGTCTGTTAGTATTTGTCATTTAGAGAACATAAACTGATATCTTAATCAAGATCAGGGTGATGGTTATTGGAAAGGACACTGACTGGAGATTAAGGATATTGAAATTCTAATCCTGTCCCAGGAGATTATTATCTTAATTTGTATAAACCTCTTAATTAATCTGAGTTTTAATGTACTTATCAAAATAATTGATTCAGTTCCCAAGAACTTTTTTCTTGACTTACACTTTTATCTTGCACGAATGAGCTCATACAGTCTTCTGACATTGCATGCTGTACTCACATTGGCAACTTTCAAATCAGCGATTCTAGCACATATGTTTTCTTTCCTTAGTTTTTTGTCTTGCATATGTATCCCCAACTAGTTGTCAACCTCCATTGGACATTCAATATAATTTCATATTTTCTATGCCCGTAAAGTGGTTTCTTTGTTATCCTGAAGTCTTTCCTATTTTGCTAACTGGAACTCCAGACTTTTTAAAGATGTGCACATCTCCTCCAGATTGATTCTGGAGTAGCTACAGTTTGACATGCCCTTTATTCCAACACTATCTGTGGAAACACTCTTCAGTTGCACGGACTAAAATTTTGAAAGTTAACCTGATTCACGTTGGATTTAAGGGCATATCCTTTTAGATTTTTTTAAAAGCAAATCTAGACTTGTATTACCACTTATGACAACTTCCCCTACTGAAACTTTAAACCAAGTTATCATGTCTTACTGGAACTCCTGCAATAAAATTCTATTTGAAATCCCTCTACTTCAAATCTTGGTCTCTTCCCAGTCTGTATAATACTTATACAAACAAGTATTATAATCCTTTAAAATATAGTTAAGAGCATGTCATTTTTTTCTGGTAAAACTCCAATTGCACATGATAGTAAATAGTCTAAACATTGATTATCTCTTCAAATTGACTTCAATTAATCTTAGTCTGACTTACTTAATTTCCTCTGTTATAAACCAGGTCTACTCTTTGTCTCTTTGAAGGCACTTGGTTTTTTTGTTTGTTTGTTTGTTTTTTAGTTCTTTTTGGGTATATAGTTTGCTAGTTAACTAACTTTTCTTTCTAAAATTTATTTTAGGGCTATCTTCAAATACCATCATTTAAAGAAAATTTTGTTAACATTCTGGGATGACATATTCTCATATTCTACTTTATTTTTTAATTATAAAGTCATTGTTATCACTATACACGGAAACACATGAAGTTTTTGTCTTGTTTAGTTAGTACTGTTGTTAACAAGGATATAAGTGGGTGCTTTTAAATAATTTGCATTTATTTCCCAACAATTCAGGAGCTTTTTATGCTGAATTTATTATTGTGAATGAAAATGCAATGGAAGAAAGGGTACTTTTAAAGAGTTACAGTTTATAGTAAATATAATGAGTTCCTGAGTTTGTAGACTAGTCTGCCTCGATATTATCTGATGACACTAGTCCTTTGGTTTGCTTCTCTGTGTCTTTCTGCTTCTGTTCTAATTCTCTAATATGCTTTTAACTATATCTAAATGGTGGGATTTAGTTCTTTGGTTTAAAGAGATCAGAGGATAGCTGCATGAAGTATCCCAATTCATTGTCCTAATATCGTGTTTAGGTTTTCTGTGCCACTTTTTGTTCTTTGTGTAAGGGCTGGGATCTTAAAAGAATTCAAAAGTACACACAAATCACAACCATTGTCTGTACTCTCATGGATCAACAGAGAAAGAAGGAATGTCAGGGACTGGAAGAAATGGAATATGTGGCTAACTGGCTCTCTAGAGGAATGTCTCCTTTGTCCCAAGACCAGAGAACTAGCTGGTGTCTAGCTACCATTAATAACTACTGTGATCAAAAAATCTACAGAAAAGTCCTCCTCAAAAGGGAAGAATACAGTGAACAGAATGTTAAATTCTTATGGAATTCAGACTTTCTAACTGAGGGAGGGTAGACAAACTCTTTCACTGAGATGACATTCTAACTTTAAAGCAAGAAAATCCCCTGACATCTAAAACCAAATAATAGTTTAGCTTAACTAGTAAAGAGTCTTTGCCTTTAGGATTGTGCTATGTTAAGATTTATCTAGATGTGATCAAATTGACAATGCCTTGAAAGGTTAGATTGGGGGCTTTGGGTACAGTGAGTTTAAGGTAATGGAGGAGGGACAATGATGAAAAAGTGGCAAGACTGCTAACACACCTTGAAAAATGCCATCACTGGTGCATTATTGTATATGTAGAAATGGTTGTTTTGTTATTCCTTTTGCTTAAGCTATGATCTAGAAAAACAGTAACATCAAAAGAGACAAGGTCTATAATGTGTTTGGTTTTATAATACACTCTTTTGATATGTTCTAATTAAGATAACACATAAAATATTATCCCCATATGGGATTGCACTCAGAGAGGTTAGCTTTCCACCACATACTAGGGAAATGGAATTCAACTCAACACACAACTCAGCGTAATCCCTCCATATATTGTGTGCCAAGCACATTTGTAGCTTTGATGCCATCATCATTCTGAAAACATTTTCTTTCAACTTAAGCCCCTAGTACTGGCTCCTCCTTTTGCCATTCCTTCCTTTCCTCCCTAGATGGACCCTGAATAATTTATAATTATTATATTATAACTATTATAACTATTATTATAACTATTATATTATAACTATTATAACTATTATTAATTATAACTATTATAATTTTGTCTTGTTGAATGTTGTCTGATAGTCCATCTTCATCCACTTCCCTATTGTCCACACACCAGGAAGGAGGCTATGTGTAGATCCTTATAATTATTTCCCCCTCCTTCCATCCATCCTGGGGAGCCACTGGTCCAAAAGGGATCATCTTTCCTGGATACCCAAAGTTTCTGGTTCCTATCCCTACCAGTGTACATTCTCTGTTCCAACCAGATTTGTAAGGTAGAATTCAGATCATGATTGTGGAAGGGAAGAAGCATTTTAGAACTAGAGGAAAGATGCATATTTCATCATTGCTACACTGTGTCCTGACTGACTCGTATCCTTCCCACAGCCTTTCTATAAGGGGATATCACTTCCCCTACAGATGGACCTTGTGTTCCCAATTTGCACTCCCCCTCATTTATAATGACGTAATTTTATTTCTTTGATAGACCCTTCAGCTGGTGTGCTTCTTCTATGTGCGTTTTGCTTCTTCTGGCCGCTTATTTACCTTCAAACCTTTAAGACCCCAGATGCTATATTTTTTGATAGCCAGACAACATCAGCTTTCTTCACCACATTTGCTTATGCACACCTTTGTCTTCAGTGATCATATCAGGAAGGTGGGTATGCCATGATATGATTTTGAGGGTTTGTTTTCTAAGCCAGTCTGTTAATTTCTATCTCTTAAGGCCTGAGTTCATTTCATTGATATTCAGGGTCATTACATGTATCTGTGGAATCTGGGATATCATTTTATCGCTCTTGTGTTGGGTGTTTTCCTATGTTCATTTCTTTTCTGTGTGTTGTGTTTATGTGTGTTTGTCTTTCATTCTTGCCTTCTTTCCATCACTAAGTCAGAGTTATCGCTGAGGCTATTTTCCCTTTGGTGATCTCTGGGTAGAATTTTCTGTGTGGCGATTCCTTGTATGTGCTTGGTGATTACTGTTTTTCTGCCCTACTGGGTCGGTGATGATCTTTTGTAGGGTTGGATTCCTTTTAGCATATTTTTTGAGACTTTTCTTTCCTGGGAAGACTCTCACTTCTCCATTAATTTTGATAAGTAATTTGGCTGAATTAGAGTATTCTTGAGTTTGTGTGATTTTCCTGCAATTTTTGGAATATGCTGCACCACTCTTCCTCTTCTTCATAGTTTCCATTAATAGGTCTGAGCATATTCTTATTTGATGCCTTTTAGCGAGGCAGCATTACTGCCCTCTGTGGGGGAGGGAGGCCCAGCCTTGCTCCTGGAGAGCTGCTGCTGGATTTGAACCACAAAACCTGTGGGCCGCAGTCCCATTCTCAACCACTACACCACAGGGGCTCAGTCCTCTGCATGCCTTTATATGTGATTGGCAGTTACATGTCAGTCCCTTTGTAACTATCTTGTTCATCTACAAACTTGTGATCCCACAGTTTCAAGAGCACTAATTCATGTTTTAATCAATTTAGTATGACTTTTATTAGGTATCTTTTCTATACTATTGCTAAACTGTCTGGGAAACATGGAAGGAAAGACTATAATTTGGTACATTATCATTTATACTGATATACCAAACATATGCTTTATATGTTATATGATGCCACTTTTGTAGATTTGCTAAATTTCATTTCTTTTCCATAACCTACTTAAAGAATATGCATGGGTTGGTTTTTTTTGCCCTATAAAATTGGCTTACTTCTCACAAATAAAAAAAAAAAAAAAGAACCCCACCCCATCCCAGAAAAGATGTAACTACTGACACAACATATGTATGTATGTATGTATGTATGTATACATTATGATGAGTGCTGTATGAGTCCCCAATAAAATGAATTAAAAAAAAACTGGACCCTTTTGGGATAATAGGTAAAGAGAAGCATCTGGCATTCTTTTAGAAAAGTCACTTGTGCTTTAAAGGTCTGATTTGAAAACAGAGTCCTGTGTAGATGTCAGCGCTAAAAGTCCTGCTACAGGGAAGTTGTAAGCCAGCAGGAAACCACGTAGAAAGCTGGTGAGCTGGAAAGGCCAGATGGTCCCTTCAGAAAGCCAGTATGCTACCAGGAGCATTACTCTCTCACGTGATTCCATATTTAATTTCAAATGAGAATAAACGATAAAGAATTGTGGCAACAATCACATAGGCCATAAAGCATTAAAGCATACATTTGTCCTCTTACCTCCGTGGAGGCAGACACAAGACAATGTACTGAGTTACCTAGAAAATCACATCAATGCTTTCTCTCAAAATGATCAAGAACATTTATTCCAGATGAGCAATAAACTGGACTAAAATGTTCAATCCCAGAAGTAAGGATCACTGGCAAAATCTCATGATAAAGTATATGGATGTGATGAGATAGAGTCATTTAATCATTTGTATTTGTCAAATTTTCATTAACCATGTTTCAAGAATAAGCAAAATACATATGTGTGTTGGTTAGGATTTTATATATTTTGGTTTTCTTCTTTCAATAACAGGAAAGGATGCCAGGTATGTCAACATACAGGTTGAGAAAAAGACTTGCACATCAGGTCTGAGCTTCTTTGGCTATACAAAGGGGAAGGAGAACTCAACTTCACTGGACTTCAAGGCTAATTGCCACAAGGCAGAGGTCAAACACACCTCTGCCCTCCATTCCTCTTTACCTGATTATGGCACCATTGTCCAAGTATTCTACTTTACTGCTGAGTTCAAAGATCTGCTGCACTAGCCATGTAAAACTCTGTGATAATACTCACGATGGTGGGGATTTAGGGAAGGTGAACACGAGTGATCCAGGAACAGAAAACATTCAGGATAGAGTCTGTGTGACCACAGGAGCACCTCTTCTCAGCAGACAGTCATATTGCTCTCTGGTACTCAGCCTCTCAGCCATGGGGTCCATTGGCCTCTGCACTGCTCCGTGAGGCAGGAAGCTCATCACTGTCCCTCAGGATCTCAGCGCTGTCTCTCTGTTCTACAGTCAGGGTTAGCTGAAGTGCACTCTCTGACCCCTCTGAAGCCTCCAGAGCTTTGGGGCAAGGATCTCACATGTGCTGTGCTGATGGCTCCTTTTTCTTGATGATTATGAGATTCTATTCTCTATGCTTCTGAGATGGCCCTAGTGTACCCTAAGGAATGGTAAAACTGACCACACCCTTCCATTAGGGGCATGCACACACACCCTTTTTTGCATGTTCCTTCCCAGCCATTGGATAGGACTTTTAAAGACATCAACAGTGGAGCCATATTTTAACTAATTTCACTCCACCACAAGTTAAACTTAGTTGTAAAATGAGATCTTGAAGGGTAATAGGAATGGATTATTCATTTCTTCCACTAAGTGTGATGTGAGGCTATTACCAAGAAGGTAGGTCAGGAAATGTAGAATTAGGAGCACTGTAAAGATGGAATGCTGGCAAAACAAAATATTTTTTTTGTTCTATCCACAGGCAGAATAACAGTTCACGTTGAAAATTATGGTTTCCTCAGCAGCCCAGCCACTGAGTTTTGACTCGAAGGACTGCTGTAAGCCATGCGGCCCTCCATTCTTTTATAGATAGATGAGCACAAGTAGACAAACTGTTGGATCAGTATGGAAAGGTAACAAATTGGATTATGTTTCCCTCCTTGTTATAAAGTTATTTCTGACTCATACTGACCACCCTGTGAGTTAGTGAGACTCTGTGTGCAGGAGTAGAAAACTCAGTCTTTCTCTTGAGGGACTACCGGTGATCAAACTGCGCACCCCATAGACCTCAGTCCAACACTTAAGGACTATACCACCAGGGCTCCTCTGTCCCAACTTTAAGAAGATGAAAGAAGTGGACAAAACTAACCTATGAGTTCAGGGAACTCAATAGGAAAGGATCACACCATGGTCTGAAGCAGAGTCAGACTTTGTGGAGAGGGATACTTTCAGTCAAATTAACAATGTTTAAGCCCCTACTATCCTTTATGAATGGAATTTAAAAAAAATAGAGGGCATTCTTTTTTTTTTAGTTATAGACTTGAATTTTAAATTGACCCCAACACGTTTTTTTTTTTCAATATCTAAGCAGAGATATTGGAGGAATCCCATGGACACCTTGATTTACCACAAGGCTGATAACTGGAAGGCTGGTGGTTGGACTATATCCACCTTTCTGTGGTAAAAGATGTGACAGGCTCGAACAGAGATTTCCAGCTCAAGGAACCCTGTGGGTTAGTTCTTTGTCCCATGGTGCACTGTGAGTCAGAAATCAGTTTGATGGCAATGTGTCTGGGGAGCAGCCATATAGTGCCCTGATATGAAAGAAGTATTCTTATTCCCCAATTCTTCAGTAAGTGAGGAAACGTTTTTCTGTCAAGCAATTTTGTTGTTGTTGCTATCATAAGTGGGTGGTGTTTGGCAGCTTGATGATCAATAAATAAATCCAGTCATAAGGAAAAAAAAAGAAAAGTTTGCCTATTAACCCAAGCAACAACGAATTCACAGTGATATGATGATTCAGAAAAGGAAGGTGTAGTTTTCCATTTAGTCAAGGACAGGTATGCCCTCATAAGTCTTTATATGATGAATACCACAGAGCATTTTTGTGGTCTTAAGCAAAAATACCCATATAGTTATGACTGCCTGAGTTGGAAAATGGAAGGCATCATTCAGGCGAAAGTGAGTGAGGGCATATTAGCACATTAAATCATTTAAGTAATTTGATTTGTCAACACAACTGTATCAATTTATTTTATAATTAGTAATGATACTCAGAATTATTATTTGAAAGAGAAACAATACATTTTTATCCATGCTACAACTATGTAAAGCGTTACTTGTTTTGTGTTACCAAAACTGAATGTCAGTTATGATATATACTCAACTATAAGCTGACCTGAATATCAGGCGAGTCACCTGATTTTCCCACAAAACTGCATAAAATTGTGATGAAAACTCAGCTTAAACATAAATATTTCTAAAACTCTTATTGGCACGTGACCCATACATCACATAATTCAATAGTTCACTCATATCAAGAAGAGTTGTACAGTCACTGCCATTATAAATTTTAGAACATTTTCTTCTTGTACTCGTTGCTGTTAGCTTCCTATTCCTCCCATCCCCCACATCGTGGAAAAAAAAAAAACCTTACCTATCCTGGATTTAAAATAGAGGGGCAAAAATAAAAACAAACAAATAAACAATAATAAAAAATATCTAACAACCATGACAAAGTAAAGCAAGGAAAAATCTCGTTGGAAAAGAGGGAGAAATTAAAAAGTAGTACAGATTTAAAATGTATCAAAGGGGAGATCAAATTTTAAGACCTTAAATTTTACCCTAAGTACATCTGCAACCATTCACTTTCTAATGCATTCTACAGCACAGCAAAGTGATTCGCGTCCCTGGTCTATGGTAAAAAGGGATTCACCACATGCTTAATGTACATTAATAATAATGCTTAATGTACATGTATTTCACCTTCACTTTTGTTATTTTCAGAACTTAAACAACTTGATAATGGGTCAAAAGGGAGATCAAATAATACTATATTACATTTTGACTGAACATTTTAATCTAAGATTACTTTCTAATCCATCACAGTAAACTTTACAATGCTGTTTTTCTGATCACAAAGTTATCCACATCCCTCAACTCTGGTCAGAGTGTATTCACCTGAGGCTTATTAATATAAGTGTGAACGCTGAAAATAGATTTTGGGCACCCACTGTTATCTATCGCATTTACAAATCAGGTGTTCTCAATTTCAGAGCTGGATTATATTGTTTACAATCCATGAATCACACAGACTAGTGTACATACTCCAGGTGATGCCTCACTTACATGGCTGCATGTTTGAAGAGAAGCCATTATGGCCCCAGATGTTATTCTTTCTGATAGCTGGGCACCATTTAATTTCTTCACTACACTTTGCTTGAGCAGAATATCTTCAGTAATCCCTTCATGAGAAAAAGCATCAAGCATGGGCACATCATAAAAAGCCATTATTCCAGGACTGAGCCCTGGTGGCATAGTGGTTGAGTGCGGGACTGCTCCCTACTGGTTTGGCGGTTCAAATCCAGCAGCACCTTTCTAGGAGCAAGGCTGGGCTTCCCACTCCCGCCAGAAGGCAGTGATGCTCAAAACAAAACAAAAAAATTTAATTAAAAAAAAGTAATTATTCTTTCAGTGAGGCTAGAATTAAATGTGAACCTCAAATCTATATATCTATGATTTCTATATGTCTCTGTTTCACATCATTGTCACTTATGTTAGAGAACAATATCAATTATTTGCTTGGGGCATGAATTAATTCTATTGATTTTGTCATTTATTTGGCTAATGGTATAGAGTTTAAAATCCAGGAAAAAAAAACCTTTATTTTCCCTGAAACTTTTGGGTAATCCTGTTATTGGATGGAATTCAGATTTATTTACGAGGACAAAGAGATCTACTTAAAAGTACAACCTTTGAAGTCAAGCTTAATTATGTTAGATAATGAATTTACCATTTCCCTAGCCACTTTGCCTCTGAGCTTCCATTTTAACATCCTGAAAATAAGACCATTGTTAACTATCATATTCTATTACTATTAGAATTAAGTGACAGATATGTAAAATCCTAGGAGTGGCTGTCACTTAATAAGTACTAGTTACATATTAGCTATTAATGCTTTTCTCATTTTATTATTTTTTTCAATTACTTCTTCAAATAAGATTATATTGTATTTTTGAAAAAAAAACTTCCATGATCTAATATTACATAAAGGTGGGCTTCCCATAAATTATATAACTAATTTTAATTTCATGTAACTTAAAAATATATATTGTCAACTAAAAATCTGAAGCCATTAATTCCCATTATATATGTGTGTGTACATATACATATGACTTAGTTAAAATTCCAAAATTGTCCCTAGCAGTTTTTCTGCAGCTTTTACTTGGTGAATACTTGTCTTAAATTGTTATTATAAGAGAAGTTGGCTATGTGACAGAGAGTACAAGTAAAATTCAAATATCTAGAAATTATAAAGCCAACATACTAGTTGAATCCTGTTTTAAATGCACATGCTGAGAAAAGGAAAACTTTTGAGGCTGTCTGTCTATTCAATTGACATAAAGGTCAGAGGTAGGACAAGTAAGTTCTTTCTCCTTTTTCCAGACCATGTCTACTCTGAGGCATATGTGGAAATTAATGGATTTTTAGATGTGAACTTAACTCACAGGATTTACCGGGATGGGAAGCAAAGGCAAATCAGAAGTACATATTAAAAAGCATATTTTTAAATGGGCCAAAGCAACATTATTTGCTTTACAAGAGAACAAGGATTAGGCAAAACTAAAAAGAGGTCAAAGATTATTTAAAATGATCCTCAAAAATATTCCATACAATGTTTTAGACATTATAGATACATAAGGCATCATTAAAAATATTACAGGCAAAGTCATTTCAAATATAACTGAGGAGGATAATATGAAAAGTCATCCTAATGATTTTGTGAATGCATGAAATAAGAGTAAAGTTTATAGCCTTGTATTCAATATGTGTTTTTTTTAAATAATATGTGCTTCCTATGTAGCTCATGATCTTAATAAATCTTGATCAAAGTTTTACTTTCTATGTACTTTTGGTTGTTTTAATTGTACCACTCTCAATGTTTACTGTGTCACTTAGTTTTCATACAATATAATTCCTTCATTTCCAGTAGGATTGAGTCAATTGATATATAAAGAAATGAACACGATGGTTCGCTGATTAGAGAGAGTTAAGTTCTATGCTTTACGTGCAGTTCACACGACTATGTGTCCTCTTAACCAGATCACTGGTGGACTCGACCTCCTGGTTTGCTTTCTTCCCTCTCATAAATTACTAAGTATATGTTGCGCCTACTTGAGACTTGTTTTGCATTTCGTGCACTGAATAAGATGATTACAGGATGTAGATCTGTCAGTGAATAATTGCTGCTAGAATGCCTTTTGAAATTTCAAAGAATCTTGAAAATGTCTTTAACATTAAGCCAAATGTTTCAGCCTTTTAAAAAAAATAGAACCTCAATTCTTGAACTTAAATGCTGTCTATGGAAAAGGGCAGATGTTCTCAGTTATTAAATTATAGATGCTCTTAGTTTGTGGGGGTAATCATATTCGTTTTAAAGATAACCTTTTATTGTATATTTCTAAAGAATCACAAAAAATTTTAAAGAAAGTCACTATCAGAAAAGCTTCTTTTATTATTATAACAGAATAAGATTATTATGTTTCCCCGTTTCTCCCTAAATTACAATTAAGGCCTCTAGCTGCACACCAAAGTTATTAAGTACCTAATATTCTAAGTTCAGAGAGCTCTCAGCTTCCAGGCGCAAGTGATTCTCCATCTTCTTCTTGCTATAAAAACATTCACAATGCTTTACCACCCTAAGTATCACCTTGAAATCAAAATAAATATGAGTGGATTCCAGGGGAGATGTGAACCTACCTTGAGCCTGTGATGTTTGCATGATTCAAGATGATGGAACAAGTAAGAAGCCCTGAAGAAACATGTGCTTTTAATCAGTGGACTTGCTGAACTGCTCCTGTGTTAGGTAAGAGGAGGCCTACTCTCCTCAGGCACATGAATTAAAATTGCATCCTTAGGGAGTCTCCCTGAGTCAATTAAGCACTAAGGAAGGCAGCTGTGCCCTTTCTTCTCAGTTTCCCACCCACGGAGGATAAACAGAGGCTGAAGGAGCCCCAGTCATAGGATAAAATGAAGTGGGATGCAGCGAAGTGGCATTTTGCCATGCAAGAAAGTTGTGCTCTAGAAAATACTGCCAAATTACTCAGCGAGTAGAGCTTTACTAGTGTGTACTTATTAATTTATAGTCAACAGTTTCACACTTTCCACCCCATCAGAGAGTCTGTTTCTAAGTAAAGCAGGCAAATATCTGTTTCTCTTCCAATATCATAGCACATTCCAATAGAATCAAAGTCTCTTGAACTTTTCAATCTCTCAAAGGGATAGGGTACCCATGAAGCAAAAGAAGTACAGGCTTCCGTGTGCTTAATTACTAATCTATACTGAACCATATCACACATACTTTTCACATCATGTGAAACCCATGTGAAATTGATCACTAAAGATTAGTAAATAACACTGAAACACGTGTACTTACTTTGCTTATTGGAGAATCTGCTGGGCGGAAGTCTTCCTGTTGAGATAACTCTTGAAAGAATACATGTGTACTATTGTTCTACTGGAAAGTGAGGCCATGCATCACCCTTTATCTTTTAAGCAAAAGTGCTAAAGGGAGGTGCCATTTGCAGATGGTGACTTTCCTTCAGCTGTTCACATGACCCCCATGTCAGGATCAGTCAGAGAAACAGAAGCACTCTGAGAGAAATATTTAAATTAGAAGCAACTTTATTCTTTTTGAGTCTTTCTTATCTTTTAGATTGTAGGTAATATGCAATCTATTAACAGTGAAAACAATAATCAGGCCTTCATAACATGGCCTGTAGTCATTCAGCTGTTAATAATTTTTTGAAAAGAAGATTTGTGACAAGGTCATGAGGGAGGGATTGTGATCAACAAGTCTTTCCTGTAGGAACTCTCAAAGCAATATAATATTAAAGGCAGTTTGATCTCTGAAAAGAGTAATTTAATTTGCAATACTTCCCAAAGATAGTTGATTGCAGAAATCATATGCTTGTATTTTATTTTTGAGAAAGACTAACTATGTTTGAAAAACAGAATGTGTTGTATCACAGTAAAATATGGGGCAAGGAAAATATTTCCCACTTCAATAGCTTGTTGGTCTCAGAAGGTTGTGGGAAGAGTTGCAGTGATCCTCAAACTATGGCCCGTGGGCCACATGCAGCCGACGAGGACGATGCCAGGTGTTTGTGCTCTCCCTGCTGTCCTGTTTAGCAGCTGAATCATCCTGTACCCTCTCTGAATTTGTCCATAGTTTGTTTGTTTGTTCGTTTCTTTTAACAATAGCCCAGCCCTCCAATGGTCAGGGGGACAGTGAACTGTTTGAGGACCCCTGATTAAAGCATGATTATGCGTTTCTGTGGTGGAAGAGGGACTCTGTGTTGGCTCCGACTCAGAGTGATCCTGAGTAATTACAAATCACATTTCCTGCTGGTCCTGGGCCCTGTTCTGAATCCTTGCTATGTTGGATCCAGTAGACATAGTCATGAAATAGGTCCATCTCAGTGAAGATCGCCCCTTTTGAGGGGGCTAAGCCTTTATCTGATAAGTTGTTCTTCTGCATGAATCGGCCTATCCTGAGAACATAAGGAAAGTGTGCATGTAAGGTGTCACCTCAGTACATTAACCTCTAAATGATATTCAAGTATACTTCTTTTAAGACAAATATGTTGGTTCTGGCAATCCATATTTTCTGAGGGGGCTTCAAATAGTTTGAAGAAAAAATTGACATGACTTCACTGCAGCTTAGACTTCTTTCTTTAGTACCATTGGTTATATCTAGACCCTTTGTTATTTCCTTAGCTGAAAGTTATTGATTCATTGTTTTTGGTACTGTAACTACAGAGTTTCTTACATCTTTTTTTGTTTTAACTATTCCTTCACCCTTCAATATTTTCTTATAGAATTTTCCAATATTGGAACTTAGCTATTGAAATTTTCTTCAGTTCTTTCAACTTGAGTGATACGTGTTTTCCTTTTAGTTCATTATCTCCAGGTCTTTCCATATTTTGTTTAAAGACTGTTTTTTTCTCAGTCATTCTTTGACATCATCTGTTAAGCAATTTATTTCATCATATATTTGCTTTTATTTTTCTCTTTTGGGGAGCCATTATCAGAGTGTCCATTTTATTCTTTGCCTTCTTTAGTGATCTTTTCATTTCTTCATGTATGGTGTCCTTGATGTCATTCTATAACTTATCTGGTATGTGCTCATTCATAAGTAATGAGTCAAATCTATTGTTTTGAAGGTTCCAGGTTTAGGTAGGATATACTTAAAGTCATATTCTGACTATCTTGGACCCGTAATCTTCTTCAATATCAACCTGAACTTACATAGGAGCAGTTGATTCTTATGGAATCTGTTGGGAGATAAATATATCTACCAGTCACACCTAGAGGCAGAATCTTTAATGTGGTGGAAAAGGTGAAATTGTTGATTAGTAATTAAACATGCATAATGCTATAGTTCCCTTTCTTGTTGGGTACTCTGATAGTTTTCTAGTGCAGTTGACTACTATGGCACAATGCCACTTCACTGCATCTTGTTATTGAGATTCCTTCAGCCACTGTTCATCCCACTTGAGTGGGATGCTGAGAAGAGAACGCCTGACTTAGGTACTGTGTACAGACTTTCATGAGACACCAGTCTCTGGAGAAGGCTATCGTGCTTGATAAAGCAGAAGGGCAACGGAAAAGAGGATGGCCCTCCAGGAGCTGGACTGACACAGTGGCTGTACCAATGGTCCCAAGCATAGGGACCATTGTGAGGGTGGTGCAGGAACAAGCAGTGCTTCATTCTGTTGTGCAACATTCGCATGTACTGCTGCGAATGTTGTCGAGTGATCATTACTTTTTTGGTTCAAAAAGCTTTATTTTCTTCACTTCTTTAGTAAATCATTTTCCCGGAGGCTCATATAGTGCTTATACAATCCAAACATACATGTATAGTGCCAAGCACCTTCACCTACCTGCTGCCATTATCATTCTCCAGACATTTGCTTTTGCTACGTGAGCCCTGGACATCAGCTCTTCGCCTCTTCCCCTCCCTCCCTGCTCCCTCCTCCCTTCGCTGTGTGTAATGGAGAATGCCACGTTGGATGAGGTGCACTCGTAGTTCTCAGTGAGGTCTTTACCCTTCAACATTCCAAAGAGGTCTTGTGGAGTAGAGTCGCCCCACGCAGTAGATCACGAACTCTTGACTGCTGCTTCCCTGGCATTGACTGTGAATCCAACTAAGACAGCAGCCTTGGCAGCTTCCACCTTTTCTCTGTTTATCATGGCTTTGCTGAGCGATTGAGTGGTGAGGAGTTTGGTTTGCCTTTCATTGATTTGTAATCCATACTGAAGGCTAAAGTCCTTGATTTTCATTTTCAAGGACTGCGATTTCTCTTCACTTCCAGCAAGCACGGTTGTGTCATCTACCTATTACAACTAATGAATGTCTTTCTCCAAGCCTGATGCCTCATTCCTCTTGAAATAATCCAGCTTCTCTGAGGATTTTCTCAGCATACAAATTGAACAAGTGTCGTGAGAGGATACAACTCTGATGCATACAGTTCTAGATTTTAAGACATGTATTGCACCCATGTTCTGACCTGTTTACAAGTTCCACATGAGCACAACGGAGTGTTCTGGAACTCCCATTCTCTTTAAGACTATCCACAGGTTATTACAGGTCAAATGTCTTTACATAGTTAAAGAAGCACAGTAAACATCTTATTGCTGTTTTCTGCTTTGAGCCAAGATTCATCTGGCATCAGCGAGGCTCTCCCTTGTCCAAAATCCTCTTTTGAATCCTGCCTAAACTTCTGGAAGTTCCTAGTGCGTGTACTGCTGCAAATGTTCTTGCGTGATCATTATTTTTTGGTAGAAAAAAGCTTTATTTTCTTCACTTTCTTAATAAATCATTTTCCTGGAGGCTCATACAATGCTTATATAATCCATACATGCTTATATAGTGCCAAGCACTTTCACTTGCCTGCTGCCATTATCCTTCTCAAAACTTTTGCTTTTTACTTGAGCCCTTGACATCAGTTCTTCATCTTTTTCCCTCCCTCCCAGCTCCCTCCTCCCACACAAACCCTTGATAATTTATAAATTATTATTTTGTCATATCTTATACTTTCCTACATCTCACCTTACCCTCTCCTCTGTTATCCATCCTCCAGATAGGAGGCAATGTGTAGAGCCTTGTAATCAGCTTCCCATCTCTACCCCACCTTCCTTTCACCCCTCCACTCTCAGGTCCTGAGTGATTCATCTGTCCTGGATTCCCTGAATTTCTAGTTCCCGTCTGTATCAGTGTAGCTCTTCCAGTCTAGGTGGACTTGTACGGTAGAACTAGAATCATGATCATTGTGAAGAGAAAGCCCTTAAGAACTAGAGGAAAGTTGCATGTTTCTTCGTTACTTCACTGCACCCTGCCTAGTCCATCTCCCATGACTTTTCTGTAAGGGGGTTTCCAATTGCCCACAAATGGGTCTTGGGTGCCCACCTTGCTCTCCCCTTCATTCTTGGTGGTTGTTCTTATTCCTTGATGCTTGATGCCAGCTCTCTTCTGCCCCTCTTGATCACACAGGCTGGTGTGCTTCTTCCATGTGGGCTTTGCTGCCTTTGTGTTAAATGCTGCTTATTTACCTGCAAGATCCCAGATGCTTTATCATTTGGTAGTTGGTCACCATCAACTTTCACCACTATGTTTGCCTATTCACCTAGTTGCCTTCAGCAAATGTATCAGGAGGGTGGGAACACAGTGATATGATTTTTGTTCTTTGATACCCAAAACCTGATTCCTTTCACACCACATGGTCACACAAACTGGTGCACTTCTTCCACAGTGAGCTTTGTTGCAGCTAGATGGCTGCTTGTTTACCTTCAAGCCTTTAAGATCCCAGATGCTATATCTTGTGATAGCTGGTCACCATCAACTGTCTTCACTACTTTTGCTTATGCCACCTTTTGTCCCAGTCAATGTCTCAGAAATGTGAGCATAACAGGTTTTTTCCTGTTAGATGCCTGAGACCTGATCCTTTCAATATCTTGTAACCACGATGGTTGTTGTGTTTCTTTCATGTGGGCTTGGCTTTTTCTCAGCTAGAGGGCTATTTTTTTATCTTCCAGCTATTAAGACCCCAAGTGCTATATATTTTGATAAGTGGGTTCCAGCAGCTTTCTTCACCACATTTGTTTATGCACCCATTTGTCTTCAGTGATCAGATTGGTTAGGTGAGCATCATGGAATATCAGTCTATTAGAACAAAATGTCCTTGCATTGAAGGAGGGCCAGGGTCCATCTGCTACTACACCCATAAATATATGTACATAGGTTTATTTCCTCATCAACATAAATAATTATATTTACATCTGTACCCACCTGTATTTAGATGTTCTGTGATGTTAAGCAAAATTTTATTTGTATGTGATGTCAACGATATCATTCTATAGTTTGATAATCCTCTTGTTAGCTCTCTTTTGAATGGACACAAATATGAATTTCTTCCAAGTAGTTGGCCAAGTAGCTGTCTTCTAAACTTCCTGACATAGATGAGTGCATGCTTTCAGTAATTCTTTAGCTTTGTGGAGCTCAATTTCCTTGATCCACAAGCTACCTCCTGGAATGGTAGAATGTTGAGTGGTTCTTTTTGGTACAGTGACTCTGTATTCATTCCATTCCTATTGTGTATTTATTCCATGTTCTTTTGAAGCTTCCTGCATCATTCATTATTTTACCTATAGACTCTTTCAAGAATGTGAAAGAATCTTTCAAGGCTTACAATTTTTCTTCAGTTCCTGCAGTTTTAGATATGCTGAGCATATTCTTCCCTTTTAGTTTCTAATCCTAGTCCTTGCAGATTTTGTTATAATTGGCTTTTTATTCTCATTGTTCCCTTTTGAAATGCTCTATTCAACATCTTGACTTCATCCTTTCTTCCATTTGTTTTAGTTACTCTAGGATATAAGAACAAGTTTCAGAATCTTTTCTGATATTCTCTTTGATCTTTTCTTTCCTGCTTTGTAAATGACCCTTTTCTTTCTTCACAAATGAGGCTCTTGATGTCTTCCCACAGCTCATCACCATGTGTCTGTCAGTTGGGTGGACTCTGCTGGCTTGTGTGTTACTGTGATGCTGGAAGATAAAAGCTTAAGAACCTGAAAATGATGGCTGTCTTGGATCCATATAAAATTGCAATTGCAAGACAAACTGCCTCCCCCAAATCCAAAGATATAGGTCAGTTCAGAAAGTCACAGCACAGACATGAAACTAAGACAGACACAATTGTAGCCACAAACTGAAATCAATATTGATAACTATGCATATCTACACTAATTATCATTGACTAAATCCTCGTTTATGATTATCTCATGGGTAGCAGAGTAGAAATGAAGTCCACAGACTTTTAAAGACTGTGACCATTTGGAAACAATTTTCTAAGTCTTTCTTGTCATGTCTAGTTAGGTTTAGCACCTCCTGTTAGTTTGTGCCAGCCAAAGAATCATATAAGCTGGTCCCTCACTGTCATTAAGTCACAGAAACCCTGTAAGACAGAATAGAAATGCCCCTGTGGTTTTCTCCTGAGCAGGAACCCTTATCTTTCTGCTGCAGATCAGCTGGTAATTTCAAACTGCTGACCTGGTGATTGGCAACTCAATTTATGTGCATCCCAAGAGTTTGCAGCAGTGGTAGGATGGCTTACATGGCAATTTTGAGCCATTCCTGGGACTGTAGACTAGCATGAGGATGAGAAACTCATGAAAACCCCAGTACTGTTTCCACCACACTTTGAATCACAAAGTGTTTCACACAGTAACTGAAGGTTCACACAATAGTTGAAAGATTCCCTCCTGGCTATAACGAGAGGAGAGGAAGAGTAATCATTGCAAGATATATAGGACGTTCTTTATAACAAAGAACTGCACTCTAGGTGAACATAATTTGTCAAAGCCTGAGATCATCTAGGAAAGATAATTTCTTCCAATTAATCACTACATACATAAAAAGATACTTGTGAAAGTCTTGACTCAGAAATACAGCCAAACAACTCAAAAGTATTGATGTCTAATAATAATAATAATATAGAATATTTCCTGGCCCCTATACCTGATAGCCACATTAATGGGGTTTCTCTATAACAATAGTGGATACAGCTCAAATAGTTTCAAAGTAAAAGCATATGTCTGAAGAGAAATACTGAGGAAAATTCAATAACAAGTAGGGAGGAAAAATCAATGACATTAAAATAATATGAAGACTCTGGCTGCTTCAGCAAATAAAAGGATTACACATAGTCCATTCCAAGACAGCTATGGAATTCTCACTTAAAGGCTTATTTCTCTCCATTATTTTGAGGGTGGGACTGGAGGCACAACAAATCAAGTTTCAGCAGAAAATGAGAAGGCATTGAGGAGTTCAGCTTGTGTGATTGTTCAAGACTGACCAAAGCCAATTAATTATAAGGTTTTGCTTGGTCTTATATGAGAAAGTTGTTCACCTCACACTTTGGTGCGATGTGAGTCCTCTAGAGAGGATTGCAATCACAGACTCAACCCTTATCTCCATTTTGGACCTTGATTCTATAAAAGAGATGAAGCAGCTTTATTTTCAGGACTGTTAAGGATTCAGATAACTCCTGCCTCTATTGCATGTCATCTGACCTTTTTCCAGTGTTTTTTAATGAGAAAGAATGGATCACTGGAAAGCTGGTGTCTATTCTTGCTTCCTATTTACACTATTATAGTAAAGGAATGAAGTTTTTATTACTGATTTTAATTTGATTCATTGTCAACGGATCATCATAACATCTGGGAGCTCATTAGACATTCCAAAGACCATAAAAATAAATAAATAAAAAGAAAGAAAATGGAATCTGAATAGGCACAATAATCATTAATACTACACTCAGACAGTACACAGATATAGTACACATCATGCAAGGATTTAAAAATAACTATTTCAATAATTCTAGTGGACAAAGTGACAACATACAACAATACAGAAGCAATGTAAGCAGCATGATGAAAATTCAAAGAAAGAATATAAATAAATCTCCTATAAATAAAAAGTATTAGAAATGTCATAACACAAATTATAATTATTGGGTATATGCTATTATATTATTTAATACACATCAGTGGCACAGTTTTATTTAAAGTATTTTAAATGAATGCTAATTGATACACTAATAAAGAAATACCTTAGAATAATAATAGAAAGCACAAATCTGAGGAATTTAGAATAAAGAGGCATAGGGAGAGCAAAACCAAGAAATATTCAATGAACAAAGGCTAGTTCTAAACATGGTACATACTAATCTTGTTGTTTGTTTGTGTACTGTCAAATCAGTCCCCATTAACAGTGACCCTACATATAGCAGATAAAACATTCCTGGGGCCTACATTAGCTCCACAAACACTATTATATTTGATCCCATTGTTGTATCCACTGTGCAATTCACCTGATATAGGGTCTTCTACTTTTTCATTTACTTTATGCTTTACTGCATATTATGTCCTTTTTTAGGGACTATTCTGAAAGCATGTCTATTCTGAAAACATGTCCAAAGTACATGAAACCAAATCTGGCCATCCTTGCTTCTAAGGAAATGGTTGTACTATTCGAAGACAGATGTGTTTAGTCTTCTGGCAGTTCATGATATCTTATTAAAATACTAATCTTAGGAAGTCAATAATAACTTTAAGTGTGAGAGTCAAAGTTTCAATCAAATGATAAAAGACAACTATATATATGTGTGTGTATATGTATATGTAAGTATGTGTGTGTGTGTGTGTGTATATATATATATATATATATATATATATATATATAATCATTTTATTGGGGGCTGTGGCAGTCATGGACTTGATGTCAATTTCATGATTGGGAGTGTAGGGGTGGAGTCCAGCCTGTCAATCTGGATATAGCCAATGAGGCCTCTGTGTGGGCATGGCTTTCTCCAGAGAATACGGAGAAGTCTCATGGTATTTCCCAATTGGAGAAGAGAGAATTGACTCAGTTTCTTGGAGACAAGCTATTGACAAGATGAGATGACAGCATGCTTATAGATCCTGATTTCTGGAAACTGGAGGAGTTGGAGAAGAAGCCATATAGGCTTACCCTGATGAAACCAAACCTCTGAGGCTGGAAAAACCACGTGGAGACTCCTGCCAATACTGAGATGTTTGGCAGGCCACAGGGAGACCCCTACGAGTGCTGCAATGCTTCTACCACCAGTGGATACTGCTGATAGACCCTGAGCCCTGGAAATGAGAAGCCATGGGGAGACCCCTGCTTGTACCAAGATGCCTCTGCTGCCACTGGATACACAAGACAGTATACACTGGCCTGTGATTGTCCTGGTGTCATTGCATGTGTTTTGTGAATTGGAAGGAGACTTTAAAGATTGGTATTGGACATATGGTCTAATATCGGACTTATGACCTTGGGCTGGACTGGGTTGGTATGCTTTCTCAGTGCTCCATTCCTCTTGTATATAAACCGTTCCCTTATATCCATATGTGTGTTTATGAATTTGTTTCTCTAGTCTACCCAGACTAACACATTGGCTTACACAACTCTTATTATAAACTATACATATATCCATTCCATTGTATGTAAAGCACATTTATACATTTGTTGCAGTCATCATTCTGAAAATAAATTCTTTCTACTTAAGCCCTGGGTAAAAGCTCCTCATTTTCCCCTCACTCCCCGCACCCACCTCTCTCATGAATCTTTGATAATTCCTTGAAAATTTATAAATTATTATTATTTTGTCTTATCGTACACTATCCAATGTCTCGCTTCACCCACTTCCCTGTTATCCTTACCCCAGAGAGGAGGTTATATGTAGATTCTTATAATCAGTTCCCCTTTTCTACTCCACCTTCCCTCCCCTATCCCAGCCTGATATCACCCCTCTGACCACTGGTCCTAAAGGGATCATCTGTTCTGTATTTCCTATGTTTCCATTTCCTATCTCTACCAGTGTACATGCTCTGGTCTAGGTAGATTTGTAAGGCACAATTGGTATCATGATAGTCAACATGGAGAAAGCATTTAAGAACTAGAGGAAAGTTGTATATTTCATTGTAGCTACACTGTATCTTGACTGGATCGTCTCCTCCTGGGCGCCAATGTTTATCAGCACAGTTCACAATTGCATGGAGTTGAAAACAACCCAAATTTTCATCAAATGAAGAATGGATTAAAAACTGTGGTACATACATACAATGGAGTACCATGCGTTGCTTCAAAGCAGTGATAAATGCATCAAGGATATTGGTGCATGGGGAGAACTGGAGGAAATTATGCTAAGTGAAGTAAGCCAAGCACAAAATGATATGTACAACATGAGTCCACTGAGGTAAACTTAAAAAAATGCAAAGGGGACATAGGGAAAAAA